>JANHFM010001147.1:194376-213492 GCA_032468115.1 Grayia smithii
TCTCTCAGTGTACATAAAAGAAAAGATACATTCGGCATGAGTCATAGGGTACAACACTTAATGATAGTCATAGGGAAGATGCCTCGCTAACTCAAAGCCACCACTGTATTGGGTAATACAATAAAAAATAATGTAATATGCCTGGAATACTATCAAAATTGGCTCTAAACCATAGCAAATCTATAGGCAAATGTCTGATTACAGTGCAGGGAGAGGGTCCCGTCAGGCCAATCGATACAATCCAGCTCATCCCACATATGCAATTGAAAGCATATACTTTACAAGAAAGAAGTATAGATGTGACATCATGCCACTCAAATATTGTCAATCTTTCCCTGATGTGCTCAAGACCAATTCACACCTTTCTCTGAAGTGGCAATCCTTTATGTTTCTTCTCATACATCACTCAGATGTATTCTTCCAATATATTAAAGCACACTACAAAAGACTGGCGGATTGATACTTTGGATAGAGGGCAATTTCATTTAAAAGCTCTTGAATGCTAAGATGCCTTTCTTTCTAGGCATCTGGATCCAGATTTGAAATCAAATCCAGTTCTTTAAACTGAAGGACAATCTTTACAAAATAGTCTGAAACAACATGAAGATTCCACGCAAAGATAGAACTCAAAGATTTCACTACGCTGAATATCAAGTACAGGTAGTCCTTGATTTACAAGAGTTCGTTTAGTGGCTGTCCAAAGTTACAATGGCATTGAAAAAAGTGACATTTTTCACACTTATGACCGTTGCAGCATCCTCATGGTCGGGATCAAAAGTCAGACGCTTGACAACTGGCATGTATGTATGTCCCAGGGACTTGTGATCATCTTTTGTGGGCTTCTGACAAGCAAATTCAATGGGGAAGCCAGATTCATTTAACAAGTGTGTTAAGTGTTACTAATTTAACAACTGCAGTGATTCACTTAACAAATGTGGCATGTAAAATAGTAAAATGGGGCAAACCTCACTTAACAAATTTCTCACTTAGCAACATAAATTTTGAGCTCAGTTGTGGTCGTAAGTTAAGAACTACCTATAACTAAGCATCACCTTACTTGTAAGTAAATTGTCACAACATTACCTCCTATAAACATTTGAACTTAAAAGATTTGCTAGCAATATTTATGAATTGAATAAAGAAAAAAAAGATTTGTGCCATATCTTTGTCATACATATTATTTATATTTCTTATCCATTATTAGGCTCATCCATTAATAAAGATTTTCTGATTTGGAGATATGCATTCAGATGATGTGAAGAAATAAAATGTTGAATCTTTCATACATATTTTGTAATTCCTCAAGGTTTACAGTAATGGCAAATAATAGGTCATTTTTTCTAGAAAAAAACACCTATTAACCCATTTATCATATTTTTTTGGAGTATAAGACACACCTTCCCCCCCCCAAAAAAGAGGGTGAAAATCAGAGTGATCTTATACTCTGAATGTAGCCCCGCCCAGTCTCTCAAACAGAGATTTCAGAGGCTGGAAAAAGAGATTTCAGAGGCTGAAAAAAGCCTCAGAAAGAAGCTTCAGAAGCTTCAGCAAAAAAGCTTCAGAAAGAAGCTTCAGCAAAAAAGCCTCCTCTGGAAGAAGCTTTAGAAGAAAAGTCTCCAAACAGAGCTTCAGAAAAACAGTCTCGGAGACTTTTTTCCTGAAGCTCTGCTTGGGAGGCTTTCAGAAAAAAAAGTTTTTTTTGAAACAGATTTTCAGAAGTTTCAAAGGCAGAAAAAAAAGCAAGGCACAGAACTCATAACCATAGAACCTGCCGCTAAAATTCATCTCTCAGAACAGCTGATTAGAGGTATTCCAGGAGGCACATCCACCCCCAATAGCTTTTTTCTTATTTTCCTCCCCAAAAACTAGGGTGCGTCTTATACTCTGAAAAATACAGGTAATTAAAAACTGCATTATTTAAATTAGAGGAATAAGGAAAGTGTTAACACTTTGAAGAAAAAAAAGTAGCTATAGAGCATGCTTTTTTAAAAATTGTTTACCAATGTATTTGTTTGATTTTGTCTTTTTTAATTTGTATCTCTATGCTGCTAACTAATCTGAATATACCAGCAATAGAAAACAAGGTTGAGACTTTTAAATAAAATCTTTTATGTTGTGAAAAAGAATTTGCAGAAGACATATTGTGAAGTCTGTACTAATTTCTAATGCAGTTCCATCCTTTCTTCACATAATAATTTATTTCTTCATATCACTGGAGGATTCAAGGAATTGTAATTTAGCTTGACTGAAGTATAATGGCATGACATGTACAGCTAATATATACTGGCACATACAGCTACTATATACAGAACCGAACAGATTGACTGCACAGAACCACAAGATTGACTTCTAGAGATATATACAGATTTATGCATGAGAGTTTTATGCATGAGAGTTTTTTTTCTTTTTTCTTTATTGTTATTTTCTTTATTTTTAACAATTCCCATTTGGAGAAAATGCATCCATTAATCAGAAATGATGACTTGGCTTAACATCAAATACCATGTCTGCATAAGCAAATTAGCTAAAAATAAACTGATGTCATGCATTATCTATGCAGCCTTCTAATTTGGTGTATTTCTGTATTCCTTCTAACTTCATTGCTGTCCTTCCAATTTTTTGGTCCATAGTCCAAAGGCAATTTTAAGTGTTCTCTAATAACAAAGCTTAATGGAATATTTTTACCAGTAAAAATATACCATATTCAAGGTTTTTCTCTCAATTTAAAATATTCATAAAGATATGAGAATGATGAACATTCAGAGCTTTGTTAAGTGAATTTTATTCCACATCTATGTTAAAAGTTCCTTTAAAAAGTATACACTTGTTCAGGTAAATCTTGTGAATTTTACAGATAAGCAGAGATTTGAACTCAGCCCTCTTTAGTTCCTATTGTATATTTCACTTAACAAACAATACAACCTCTTTCTATAGTTTTAAACTATTAACTCTGCAAGGCTTTTGATTCATGCTCTATAATTGAAACCGAAAGCAAGAAAAAGCACTTAGATTTAAATGCACCTCCTTCCACTTTATTTAGTTTCCATGAATTGATTTTTCAATGATCCATTCCTTTCCCACCAAATAATGCAGCATAAAATACATAGCTGCTGCTTATTATATAGGGAGAATTTAATTTTTAAAAATAGCCTAAAACAAATAAAAAAAACTTTATGGTTGAAAAAAAAGCATTTTAACGGTAGCTATAATTAGAATATCAACTGTCCTTAAAATAGTAGCCTTTTCTTAGGCTGAAGACTACTTTCAAGAAAACAAACAGTCATGAGTAACATGGACACCAATATGTCTGCCATCACTGCCCCACTGTATGCATCCGTGAAGATGCCAAATGTTATATTATGATATCATTACACAAATGGTACAAATTATGTAATTTGTTATCAGTACTGGGCTTATTGACAACTACATCTTTCGGTAGAGACATGTGCTCTACCTAAACTATTAAAAATAACACTTTAAAATAAAAAGTAGTAGGAAGTTAGCTTCCTATTGTACAGCACAATAAAAGTAGTCCTCTATTAACAACAGCAATTGGGATCAGAACTGCTATTGATAAGTGAAGCAGTTATAAAGTGAGATGTCACATGATCATGCCACTTAGTGACACCATTCGGGCAGTCCAGTTCTGCTATTGTTCAGTGAAAACTGTGCCAGTCATTAACCAAGGACTTCATATGACTATGACTTTTGACTTCCTGTTGACTTCCCAATTGGCTCTTCTTGTGGCAAGCTAGCAGGAAATGTCAGAATTGACAACCACATGACTGCAGCTTGCTGCAATATCGTAATTGTGAGCAAACCTAGATCACGACTGTGTAACTACAGAGGCACTGCGACAGGCAACACTTCAAAAACCAAACCAAGTTCAAACAAATGCTGAACAAATGAGTATGCTGTACAAATGAGTATAAGCCAGCTTTGCCAGGCTTGAAGTTGCCAAGGTTGGCAACCCCTGCCCTGGAGTATTCCATCCGCTGTGCTGATGGGGGAGTAGCCTCAGTTGCCAGATAAAGCAAAACAAAAACCCTTCTCAGTGAGTGGGAAAAAATTTTCTCCCACAATCTCATATTGTCCTAATTTAAATAATCAGTTCAATTCATTCAAGTTTCAAAGGCTAAGGAATCTTTGCTAGTGGCAGAAACCACTGTGTGATGGCATAGGCCAGAGTGGCCCAACCTGAGGCAACTTTAATACTTGTAGACTTCAACTCCTAGAATTCCCTAGCCAGCCAGGTTGAACACCACTGGCAGAGGCTCTTTCTGAGGCTCCTTCTGTTTTTTAATGGATGAAATCTCTGGAGATTTCAGCACTCTACTTCCCACTACTCTCCTGGTCTGAATTCTCATGAGATTTCACAACTCTTGTCTAAAAGGTTGAGGATTAATGAAGAAAAAAAAAAGAACACTGGCATCTCATCAGACTTAACGATCTTCTGAGATTTCAGGGCTTTTCCCTTTCCTTTTAATTAATTTTCATTTCATGCTATGCTACAGTGTCATGAGTGCTTTAGCATCTACGCAGCTGAACCTGGATGGTTTAAAAATGCTACAAAATATATCTTTATATATATATGGTGCTTTTGCCAGTCTTACTCCGTGCAATTAATTACATCTCATGTCTATTTACAGGTAGTCCTAAACTTATGACTGGTCACTTAGCAACAATTTGAAATTACGACAGAACCCTAAAAGGTACTTATGACCTCGTTCCAAATTTCCTTCTACCACCCGACCTCCCCATGATCATATAACCATATTTTGGGTGGTCAGCAACCAGTCTAACATTTGTATGACAACTTTTTTACCAAAAATCGGCATTTATTTCCAGTTTTGGGCAAAAAACACTCTACAGCAAACAATGTGTTTACTTAGCAACTGTGTATTCATTGAATGATCATGGTAATTCACTTAATGACTGCCACAAAAAATTGTGAAATTGGATTGGTCACACTATGACCATTTTACTGCTTATGACTATAATGGGAAGACTCTATAATGGACATAAGTTGAAGACAATCTGGTATATAGTTGTATTTATGTTTAATTTTTACATGAGAATTGATCAATAAGAAAATTGCTGTTTTATTTGTATACTGACATGAATTTGCTACACATTTTACTCTTTAAACACTGCACAAAATAAGCAACTTAAATATTATGCAAAATAAGCAAATCTTTATATGTGAATAAAAATACAAACAATATAAATAAAATAACTATATGTCAGAATTATTTTTAAAGAAAAACTTCAGAGTTAAAGATATAAATATCACAATTTTGTCAATATTTTCAGTAACTGTCCTATATTACATCAGCAAACCCCAAGTCAGCAGTCTGACTCATATGCCATTTTTTTACAGGGAACTTGAAAACATCACACTTCTTGTATTTATAGACCTTTATCACCAAGCACACCGTTCCCCTCATTTCCTCACCTTTCCATGTGCTTTCCCTCCTCCTCCCAATTACCCAGTAAAGCTATTGTGATCCTATTTACTTTGTCATCCAGGGTTTTTTTTTTTAATGAAGAAATTCCCAGATAGTTCATGTAGCGCCTTCTTTCAAAATACAGATGCAGCAGATAATGAATAATAAATTATGTGCTTTGAAAAATTAAATAATTATGTTGTATACAACACTTTTTAGTTTGGACAATTGGAAATCCTATCAGAGAGAGAGAGAGAGAGAGAGAGAGAGAGAGACTACAGTACCTAATCATATAAGAAAAGTGATTGTACAATGGTATCAACATTTGGGATACTCATGCTTCAAGTTTATATTAATAGCATTTTAACATGTAGTCCATTGCAAAGCTATAGAAACAAACAAATGGGCAGGTTCAGACACCATGCTAATCTAATGGTATAAGCTCTATAACCTATACCATTGAAGACTGAAGATAGATTTGCCCTGTGGTTATTTATTTTCATTATAGTTTGACTTATTGTATAGGTCAAAATAGACATTAGTTCCTGCTACATTGTTATGTACTAATGTGACAAATCTATTTGGAAAGATAAGAATTGTCAGTTATCAGCATCAGAATTAAAAAGTACTAATCCCTGTTAAAGAGATTATTGGCATCTCAATCTGAAGTTATAGGAAGTGGGACAATTTTATATCGGCCTTATTGTATTATATTTTTATATTGAGTCAGATGTACCGCCCATACACTTACTGGAAATGTTGCCAATAGGAATATCAAAAAGAAAAGATTACTCTTTTATCAAGAAAACTGGTATCATCCAACCAACAGAATTCAGGACCTCACAAACAAATGTGTGATTCATTAATCTGTTTGTAATTGCATTTACTTAGTAATATTTCAAAAGTTAAGAGCAAAATATATAGATTTGAGAAAAGTTCTTATAAAATATATATAAGTTCAAGAATTTCTGTTGGACCATCATTTAAAACGACCATCATCTCTCATGGTAGAGTTAGACTGTTGATGCATTCTGACAAACATTAGGTTGTATTGGGTCTATTAAAAAATAAATGAAGAAATCAGTTAGAAAAAGTCAAATAGTGATGCTTGGCTTGTTTGTCAGGAAAGATACTTCTTTGGTAATTATCAACTAACAATCTAATGTCCATAATTCTTAGGGTCAGAGTCTCATATGCAGATCTGCTTATCTACAGTGATGCATATCAGGACAAAATGTAATGCTTTGTGATATGATTTTAATTATTTCTTTTCGTAGATGCTGTGATTTTTTAAAAAGATTTCAAGGTAACTTCGAAAATGTGGGTAATAATCAGGACAGGCTCCAAATATTTCATCACTCACAATAACAGCAAAAACACCATGTTAAACTTTTCTTCCACTATTTTGGTCATATATTTCATTCAGGATCATTTGAGACATATTTTTGTTTTGCAATTTATCTAAGTTGGCCTTTAAGATAATTTAAATTATCCGCAGTATTATGTCCTTACCAATCAACTTCACTGGACCCAAATAATTTTCTCTTCACTAAACTCATAAACAAACAAACAAACAAATAAAACTACAACTGAGCCACATGTGCATGATCTTTTTCTTGCAAATTCAAATGTTCTCCTTTTTCCTTCTCATTTTTAGGAAAATATTTGATCTCTTGATGATTCTGAACTGCAGAATGCGAACTTCAGTCACAACCATCCACTCAAAATGTAGCAGAATGATCTATTGTTGGTTCACATGATCTGAGATTTGTCGTTGAAGATTTATTCCCAAATTATTTCAGTACTATTCTGTATTTTCCTCTTCCTTGACAGAATAAATTCCACCTATCCAACGACAGCATGTCTTCACTATACCTCTGATTGCTACACTTCTGATGATATATTAGTGCTTAGCTTGAGGTTTCTTGATCTCTATTTATGTTGGCACTGTTGATAATTGATTATAGGAACTGTAGTCTCAGAATCTATTGCCCAAGGTTATAATAGAGAAAGTAACCAGCTTCGAGGAAAATTGCATGAGATGGATATAAAGGGAAATAAATGTACATTCTGAGTTCAAAAATCTCTTTTTCTATTACATTGATTTTTACTAGTAAAAAACCTACAGATATCCCTTGTTCCTATACTTTTAGACTGGCTTAAATGTGACTATCAATCAATGGATCAGTATCAGTTGATATATGACACCATTAAAAAACCCTATTTTTAAATGTATAGTAAGCATCAAAGGAAGAGCTTTTATACCCTGCTGTCCTCACCCTTCCCCCAACTGTACCTGTTCCTGAATCTGTGAAATGGTCTTAAGTGCAAAAACATAGAGACAGTCCTTGCTAAGCAACTAAACTGGGACTAGTGACTGGCCCATTAAGTGAAGTGGCACTCAGAACTGCTGAAGATGAGACGAGGCTCAATCACAATCGATACAAAGCATTCTTCATATATATTCTTGTAATACTTTTAAAACATTCAACTTTTGATATATCAGCTCAGGAATACATTTCACATGGTGGCAGGCAAAATTATCAAGTGGGCAGTGTAATTTGCAACAATGCATAGTTATTGTTATTATATATCATTCATTCATTCATTATTTCCTAAAGTACAAATTTAAAAAGTTTCTTTTCAAAAGAAATACTTTTTCAGAAATACTTGGCTATGAAGGTTTACTTGATCATGAAAATGCATTTTAAAAAGTATATGCACAAAAATTATTATACACTACTTCATTCACTCTAAATCCATTGTTTTTAATTCAACTCACAAGTTCTCCTTGATAAAGAAGACCAACCAATGAAATTCAAACAGATGGGACTGACATCACTAAGCTTGCATGTACTATACACATTTTTTAAATAAGTGGTTGACATAAGGACCTTTCTAAAAAAAAGTTTCCAAGAAGATAAGAATGTGTCAAGATTTACTGAAGTTATGTTAAAAGTTTTCTGAAGAATGATCCTCTGCACTCCAAGAGAGTCTCTAAGTGAAACTACCCATATCCATATAATATGCTACTGCTTTTGTTCATTTGGAGGGGGGGATACATAAACCTCAATCTACTTACATCTATAGTAGATTCAGCACAAAGTGTTTTATGTTTCTTAAACTTAGCTAGTAGAAGATTTACAATATAGCTGTGGTGGGGGAAAGAATTGGAATTAATCTATCTCAATTCAATATTCTTCTTTCAAAAGTTTTAGAAATGATAAAAAAAAATAATGCACATATTCAGTGGTGGAATTTTCAAAAATTTTACTACCGGTTCTTTGGGCGTGGTTTGGTGGGCTTGGCAGGGAAAGGATACTGTAAAATCTCCATTCCCTCCCCACTCCAGGGGAAGATTACTGCAAAATCCACATTTCCTCCTGATCAGCTGGGACTCAGGAGGCAGAGAATAGATGGGGGCGCGGCCAGTCAGAATTTGCATTTAGAGACAGACAAGAATCGGGGTTTTATATAAGTTGGGACCAGTGGTATGCCTGGTTGAAAAAAAAGAAATCCTAAGAAGAATGTAAAATAATAATTTCTATATGACTGCGTGTAAAGATTTATAGGATTATTGTATGTTAGCTGGGAATCTTTTCTTCTGGACACTCTTTCTTGTCTGATGACTCCACCTTTTGTGGAGTTTTGTACTATTATTAGGTGAAAATAGATGTTCTAAACTTTGTATGTATTATGTTATTATCTGCAATCACATCCATAATGCTATATTTTTCTTCTGTACTTTTTAATAATTATCAATAAAATTTAAAAAAAAAGTATTGGCATTTACCGGTCCTCTGAACTTCTCAAAATTTCCACCACAAATTTCCAGAACTGGTCAGAACCTGCTGAATACCACCTCTGATAAACATATGATAAATTAGAAATTTTTGTAAGTGCTTATTACAAACTAAGCAGGTAGATCCATGACTGCAAAGCTATATAATGCAGGCCTCCAAATCTGAGCACTTCTGCAAACCATATATTGTATATTATCTGTGTATATCACAAGTGGGAAATCCCCTTTTCAAATTCATGCACCCAGATGTCCATATCCTTGTTATATTCAAAGTACATTGCTACTACTAAATGCAGTACCGAAATTAGAGTTAATGCAGCTGTCAGGATGTGCATGAGGCAGGCTTTTCAGTCGTATCAATACAGATGCTCTCTTTAATTCAGTTTTAAAAGATTTTTCGCTCTTTTAAACTTTGAACAATTTGGTGTTCAAATTCAAATTAAAGGATTAGTGTCAGCCACAGAAACTAGTCTATACTCCAAGAACAACCTTAAATCTACTGCTTTGTGTTATACTATAAAAAGATCACATTGTGACAGACTAGAAGCGTATCTTTCCAAATATCACAGAATCACAAAGTTGGAAATGATCCTTGTAGGTCTTGGTTTCTAAACCTTTCTCCATCTTGGAAGCCCTCCTCTGAACTTTCTCCAATTATTTTTGAATTGGGGTGCCAAGAACTGGACCACAACCCTCCAAATGGAGCTTGATTAGAGCAAAGTAGGCTCCTCATTTTTAAACTCATCTCCCAGTAGAATGTAAATGGGTGTCTTGTTGAATGAAGTAAAATGAATTAAAAGATGTTTCTGTTCTAGTTAGGTTTTATAGCAACTTTATGTTTCAGATGCTATTATTTCAGCTTTTAGGGCACTGTATTTTTGTTTTCATTTTTACTATGGTGATTATTGTATTGTGCTTACAATAAAATCAATTTGCTGAATGATTTATATAACATGCTAGGCCAGAAACCATGGTTTACAAACTATGGTATTACATTCATACAGTACACTTAACCCAAACTAGCGAAGCCTCAATGCAGCGTACAGAAAGGTATGAAACTTAGCCTATGGATTTATTATGTGCTATGAAGTTGCCTTATGATGATATATACAGGTAGTCCTTGACTTACAACAGTTTAATGACCGTGCAAAGTTACCATGGCACTGAAAAAAGTGACTTATGACCATTTTTCACATTTATGACCATAGCAGCATCCCCATGGTCATGTGATTTACATTCAGATGCTTGACAACTGACTCACATTTATGACAATTGAAGTGTCCCCGGGTCATGTGATCACCTTTTGCAACCTTTTGACAAGCAAAGTCAATGGGGAAACCAGATTCACTTAACAATCATCTTACTAGGAGCCGAGGTGGCGCAGTGGTTAGAGTGCAGTACTGCAGGCTACTTCAGCTGACTGCTAGCTGCAGTTCATTAGATTGAATCTCACCGCCTCAAGGTTGACTCAGCCTTCCATCCTTCCAAGGTGGGTAAAATGAGGACCCAGATTGTTGGGGGCAATATGCTAACTCTGTAAACTGCTTAGAGAGGGTCTGTAAAAGCACTATGAAGTGGTATACAAGTCTAAGTGCTATTGCTATTGCTACTAATTTAACACCTGCAGTGATTCACTTAACAACTGTGGCCAGAAAAAGTTGTAAAATGGGGCAAGACTCACTTAACACATTTCTCACTCAGTAACATAAATTTTGGGCTCAACTGTGCTTGCAAATTGAGGTCATTGTCTTTATGTATATTCAGCCTGCTAGTTCTCCAGGTCTCTGAATGTGACTAGTTTTATCCAAACTATAATACATCCTATTTTCCCAGGTCATGTTCCTCGCAAATCTGCATGTTCAAGTGTCATGCTGAAGATCCATGCATATTAAATACACAGGGGTACACATACACAATTGCCTCTCCATGTTGAGAAGCATTTCAGAAAGCTTTTAGCGCATGCAGAAATATGCTGGAGGGTTCATTTGCTCCTGTGGTTCTCCACAGCAGCAAGCCCATTGCTTCTCCATTTAGAAGTGCTTGGCAATCAATCGCCAGCTTTCTTCAAGACCAAAGTGCTCTGATTTCATCAAAAGTGACCAGTCACCACTGTCAGCTTCCCTCTTCCAATGTTTCACTGGAATATAAGAAATCTACAAGGAAAAAAAAAGCTAATAAAAATAATGAAACAGTAAAGATCCTGCAGCGACGCAGGGGTTAGGACAATGTAAGCTGACATTTAAAGTAGCATTTTTAATCAAAATAATTTTGGGCAGTCGTTTGTCTAAGATGGTATGAAAATTCCTTCACTGGGCCCAAGCTTAGACTAGATAGTCCAAGGGATCTATCATCCTATGGCTCTAATTAAGTGTGATAGTGAAAAGATGAAAGGTACACAGCATTTCCCCTACCCTGCCCCATTAGACTCTTTTTTAAAGGTATATCTTTTCTAACCTACTATAGAAAGATTTTATGATCCAGAAGAAGAATACACATATTTTCTTAAATAACAAAGTAGAGTACGCGTCCTGCAAATATTTTCCTTTTTTTCCAAATATCCCCATTGTTAAGGGATGGAATTTGTTTGGCTGAACAAAATAGTTTCTCATGCAGGATAATCTAATACACTGCAATTTTAAACATTTTATAGGACTGCTGCAGTTTTAGCCAAAAGAAATGCTACTGTGGTGTTAAATGCTTTTAAATAAATGAAAAATGCCAGTTGCAGAAATGGAAATACAGAGCCACAACAATAACACGGCACTGATCACCTCACAAAAGCAATCATTGAAATAATAAAACTGGGATGACAAACATATTTTGATTGTGTATGTGGGATATCAACTCCTTTATGAAATATTAACATTCAGATTTTGAGGGCTGAGACTCATCCTGAATTAAAACAGTATCACGGCTAATTTGAAGGATGTGAAAACAGTATGTTTTATACTTTATGAGGAGATTTTTTTAGCTGGAGCAATCTTTTCTCTTTGCTTCATTTCTCTAACACTGTAAATCTGTTTGAGAGCCAAACCCTCCAGGGCAGTTTTTGAAGGAATGCTGGAAGCTGCAGAGGGAGGGGCATGGATACCACTGAATGCAATTGCACTCGGTTATGAACATTTTCTAATGCAGCATGCGGTATAGTGGAAGGGGTGGTTGGGGGGTGGGAGAAGGGGAAGGGACCTGAAAGCTCATCTTGACTAAATCTTCTCAAAAAGCATTTTTTAAACATATGAAAAGATGCACGATCAATAAGCCATACTCTCAACCCCGTTATTATATTGATTCGATCTTTTATATAACAAACATTTTTCATCAACAGTCCCAATGCTATACTTACAATATAAGCTATGTTATATTGTCTTCCAAAGAATTTTGGAATTAAGGATTATACCTTTTCTCACAGACATCGTACATTGCTCGAAGAGCTTCTAAAGTCATTTTTGATTATGCAAATAAACGTTATGTTCCAACTTCAAAGGCTGTTCTTTTTGACTCCACCTTTCAACTCTAGTTTTTATGGATGACTAGCAATAATTGACAACGAATGTCTGCCAACTGTCTATTCAACCCATTTCATTTTTCTTTTCCACGCTCACAACGTAGTTCAGAAACAAAATGTTCTTTCTAACTACAGATAATTCAGACAATTTTATAATGGAGAAAAAAATCACAAAAGGAATGCATAGAATTATAGCTTAATGTGGGAATGGGACCCACTGAATCAAGCGGGGACATATTTTTGAGTAAGCATACATAAAGTTGCATTTTATATACCTTTCCAAAACTGCCCTTTAAACATTGTTCTTTTTCAAAAAATTACCTTTTAAACATGCATTGAGAATGTTTTATTTAAAATTTACCTATGTTAAACTGTTACATTTACAGGTATTTTGCAATAATCCCATTTAATTAAATACAATGCATCAACCACTGTTGTAATATTATTTACAATTCACTTTCTACTTTTGGAAAGCAGAGATGCTTCATAATATAGCATTAAAAAGAGACTACACAGATCTTTGGAGTCTAAACCTTAATATTCTCTAGTTAGGAGGATTCTCCTGATATCTATGATACTTACCTCCAATTTATTACCTGTTCTAGTCTGTGAATGCAGATGAATGAGAATAAAACCATTTTAGATGACCTTTTCACATTTTATTGTAAAATTCTTAAGTCATCTGAATAAGTAAAGTGAGTTAATCTTACCACCACCACCACCCCGCACCAACAATTCTACATGAGTTTACTAGTAAGTCCAATCAATTTCAGTGCAATTAGAAGCTTTTTAGTTCCTGTCATATGTTTTGGTGTGAGAACATGCAGGACTGCCAGTGAATTAGCTTTGTGGTTAATCCTGTTTGGAACAGCTGCAGTTGTGTAGATAGCAGATAGTTATCCATCTCCCATTCTACAAAAGTAAAATGTAGAATCCATCTTCCACACAACAAGAGACAACATACCTTTACACAACCCTAACTAGAAGTTCTCTCACACATTCTCCAATAATCCAAAATGAACCCAGCCAGTAGCATTTTTTCTATTACAGAATCATAGTGAATTTTTACAAAATTACAATACAAGCACGTATACTAAGTTCTAACGATTTCTACACCCCTTTCTCACTCTTTTGGCTCACTCTTTAAAAGGCTTTTCTGTAAGAGAATGTAACTTTCAAGATAACAGACACTACTGTGTTTCTTTTAAAAAGACTTTTTGAAGCTGCTGGGTGAGAGTGCCTCTCATAAATGTGCTGAGTTTTGCTTCAAAACTAATGACACTTCAACAAACTTTGATTCAGTAGCAAAGCAGAAACATCAGTAGTTTTAAGCAGCAGATTTCAAAGACCACAGGTATCTATTACAAGGCACAATTACATTAAAATGAAGATATGTGTGCTATGATATCATGCCACAAATCATGCAATTATATACCTGTGACATCTAAAACAAATACAGAAATCATATAATTTGGTTGATGATGTAATGACACACCCTCTTGCAAAAGCCAATGGAGTCCTCCACAAAAATCCTTTAAATTTTATACAGCTCTATTTGCAACATTCCACAGATAAATTATTCCTGGTAAATAAACTATGATGTCAGTAACCACAACAGGGTGACAAATACTTTCTACATTTCTTCTGCATAATATAATGGACATAATATCAATGCAGCATTTGCCATGTGTTTGACCGTAACAACAAGTTCCATAAAAAATATAAACTGAGAAAAATATGCACATAGAAATTTAAAACAAAAACAATTCCTGAACTGCAGTGTGTTATATATTTGAGAAAAGCAACTTCACTTTAATCTCTCCCAAAATTTGGGAGATATCAAACAACCTAGTACCAATGAATAGGCAGGTGGAATATGAAAAGCATACAACTTTACTATCACTTGGGAATGAAAGAATGGGGTCTGACTAGGTAACACTAAGATGGTGTACTGATGCATGGAACAGAGAGGTAATTAATCAAAATCAGGTCAGACAGCGACCAGAGGACACCCATCTGAGATAATAAGGTTAAATGTTAACTGACTGAACAGCTTCAGAGGTGAACAAAAAAACTGGGATGAGATCAAAAGAAAGGGGTGATGGACACTGCTGGCAAAGGATTGAAAAACAAGCTGTACAAATATGTGTTAAAAAACTCAGTTGTCCCTGTCTGACTTCCCCAACAACTCAGGTTGAACTTGGCCAATTCAGCTGTAGATAGGAAGCATGTAAATTGACATGAGTGAGCGAATGTGCATTTCAAGTATTTTACCAACTTTGAAATAAACTTGTACTGCTATTGTGTTTTATGATGTTCATTGCTAAGATTAGGTTTCCTCTCCAGAGACTGGCAGCTATTCCTCTACAGATCGGGAAGGTGCAGCAGTTATGCTAACTGTATGAGAAGGCTAAATTCCCATGTAACAAAGAACACAAGTGTCCACCTCTGAAAGGGAGATTTTTTTTAAAGGGTGTTTTTCTCCCCAATTTTCATGTTTGAAGCAAAAAGGAGATGATTTATCCCTCTAATTATATTTAGGGATAGAGTGTTGAGCCTTTAATTAAGAGAATTCTTGTCTATGGAAAGCACTGTCAGAGAGAAATATGCTAGAAGAGTCTCAGTTTTGCCCGCATTTAAATCTTTCTCTTTTTGTTTTTATCCCTTCATTTCCAATAATCATAAAAAGGTTAAGGGGGAAAAAAGGTGAAGGGTGACAGATGGAAAATAGCTCCAAAGATTACCTGAGGCAGGAATGAAATATGTTCTTCCAAATAAGTACAGAGTTGGATTGTAAGTATTACTCTTTAGGAAATTCCCATAAATTCAGGAGTCTCCAAAGAATATTTAAATGGGTTTCTCCCATCCTCCCTGGAGCTCTTCTTCATGTGATGCTTATTCCTGAGCAGGAAATTTCTTAAAATCAGGGAGAGAATCAGGGAATCAGGGAGGACTGGCACTTGGCCTTTCAAATATTAAACTGAATTTAAAAAATCATCCTCAAGAATTTGACATTTCAAAAAACACACAATTCATTTCGAAGACAAGTATAATACCCTTAAACTTATTCTTATTATAAGATAACTAACACTGGGGATTGAAGTATTCTATGTTTATATTTCAGGATTCTTGAGAGCTGCAATCTAACCCGAGTAATAATCAGTGAAGGTGGTTTTTAACAGTATCAGAAAGGAAATTTATTTATCGGAAATACATTATAGGGATGGGCATAGGCTAACCCTCCCTCCTATCAGGGATATGTGCCCACCTTGCTGCTTTTTCGCAAGGCCTCAAAGACACAGTTTTGTCAGCAGGCCTGTAACCCATTCGGACACAATCAAGCGACTTGTTTCACTCTCTTGTTGCTGTGGGGGTGAGGGCTAAATTGTGAATTTTTAACTGTGGATTTTTAATATTGTACTCTAATCAGAGTCACTATGTGTGAGTTAGGTTGAATGAGTGAGTGAGTGAGTGAGTGAATGTGTGCGTGCATGCATGCATGCCTGCCTGCCTGCCTGGGGAAAAAGGCAGAAAGAAGTGACCTCAAATTAGCAATAAGGTGGATGCAGAGCAGGGAAATAATAACAAAAAGGGTTAATCCTCTATACTTAATTATAAGATTTATAAACTGCCTCAGCCAGAGGTTCCTGGTAGTGTTGAACCATCACAAAACAAAGAACAATACAACAACATGCAATAACTAAGTACAAATAGAAATATCTACTGTATTTTTCGGAGTATAAGATGCACCTAGATTTTAGAGGTTGAAAACAAGGAAAAAAGTATTCCTTGTCAGGTTTGAAGACCTCTGGGTTAGGGCAAGGGTCTTCAAACCTGACACTTTAAGACTTGTGGAGTTCAAGTCCCAGAAATCTGCCAGGTTTGCCAGGTTTGCCAGCTGCCAGGTTTAAAGACCTTGCCCTATTCCAGAGGTCTTCAAACCTGACAGCTTTAAGATTTGTGGACTTCTGTTAATATATGCTCTATTAAATATTGCCAAGAGACAACACTATTGAATTTGATCCTTCAACAACCAATATCTTGGTTTTTGAGTGGCGATGGGGAGGGTATCTCTCTCTCTTTTGGTAACTTGGCAATACATTTCTGGATTATATCTAGATTAAATATACACATCAGGGGTGGTATTCACTTACCTTCGCTACCGGTTTGCAAATGTGAGCGTGCGCTCGCTTCTTGTGCGCACCATCTCTGCACATGCATAGGACTTTCTGGGTATGTGCAGAGTGTCAAAAACAGGACATGATGACATCTGGGCAGGTGGGCAGAGCTTCCCACAGCAGTCGCTACAGGTTCTCCTGAACCAGATAGAACCGGCTGAATATCCCCACTCATACACATCACACAAATACATCATCCCTGCCCATTCCCTTTTCGGTCCAGAAGTCTGTATTAGTACACTGAAATTTATCTTTCCAGTTGGTAGGATATAGGCCACAAGCAGGTTCACTTGAAATGATCTCTAATCTGCAGAAAAATAGTATGAGTATGCTTGAGGTAAATCCAGTCTTTGCTTAGACTTGGGACATACTGCCCAAAATGTGTCAAAACTGACCAATCCTGTTCTTTTTACCACCTTTTAATCCCTTAATTCGGGGTAGAGTTAAGGTGACTGTATCCTATTAGCAAAAAATGCTATATGGGGCCTGGATGCAAATAAAGCTAGTAACCTAGTCTGCACTTGTTCTACTCTATGAAAAAAATATGCAAAGAAATGATAATTATTTCTTTGTTATTGTTTCATTTTTCAGCATACAGATCTTAACAAAGCAATTTACAAGCAACATTAATAACCATATATTCATACTCATTTAATCATTTTATCATTCTGGGATTTTCCCCAAAGAGCAGTTGATGATGCAATAGGTTGGAAGAAGAACACTTCAAATGAGATAGGCTTCTAAAAATACGTTAAATTTTCAAAGATGTCCAAATAACTGTATGATCAATAATTGATTTTAAAGATCTGCATACACATTAAACATAAACTGCTTTGGGAATATCATACAAATTCCTAAAACTTTTCAGCATATACAATTGAATGAATTATTAGAAGCAGGCCACTATGTTTACATACTGTAAAATGTTCTTCACCAACCTAACACAATAATTGTGTATATAACTGAATCTTTAATCTGTCAGTTGAAAACTTCTAGCATCATTAGTCCTCTTCCAACAAGTTGATGTCTATGGTTTCCTACATTTATATAATTGTTGTTTCCTTGGATTTAGTCCAAATGATTGTTTTTAGAATTATTCTTTTTTGTTCCATTCATTTTATAAAAATGTCAGTAATTCTACTTCTTTTGATCTATCATTTGCCAATGTTCTGGCACTTAGATGATTGGGCTGAGAAAGCAATTTTCTTAACTCTAAAAACAAGCTTGACAGAGGCATTTTGTATTCTAAATATAAAAAATAGCAAACATCTCAACACTAGCAGAATAACAATATAATTTCTCAGTTTGACAGGAATTCCATTGATGATAACAATCACCATACAGTCATTATACTTTTTATGTTCCTCCGTGCAGTTTAGGCAATCTTTGTTTAACGTGAAATCATTTTCAATAACGGCAAGTCTATAGCTAATACTGTATACTTATAATACTTAAACAAAATCTCATATAGTTGCACTGAACAAAACGTACCATTATGTGGCCATATTTAATAACTTCATTTTGTCCAGTGTAAATTTGATTAAGGATTCATTAACTTCAACAGCATCTAATATAAGGCATGTTTATTACTTCATGACTACGCAAAATATCTTTGAAATTATTATTTTCTCTCTACAAAATCTGCAAATTAATTACAATACAGGTAGTCCTTGACTTACAATAGTTCATTTAATGACCATTCAAAGTTACAATGGCATTAAAAAGTGTGACTTACGATTGTTTTTCACAGTTACCTTTGCAGCATCCCCATGATTATGTGATCAAAATTCAGATGCTTGGCAGCTGTTCATATTTATGATCTCTGCTGTGTGGTTGTAAATCAAGGACTACCTGTATTATAATTCCAAAAGACATTCACTGATCACTGGAGAACATGTGCTTCATTCTTTATCCAAGTGGCAAATATATACTATTAAATGCAGAAAATGGGAATGCACAAAGAGTTGAATCTAAAAAGAAAAAATAATGATGTATGATATAGACAGTCTGTATGCTGGATTAAGGCTTTGTGAATTGGGGTTGGAAAATGCAAAGGAAAAAAGTGAGGACAGCTTTATTAACTTAAATACATCTTTGAGAAAATCATGTACACTTGCTGCTTTTCAAGTTAAGGTTTTTATCTCTATAAATAGCAGAATTTTGTATCCAAGTTAAAAAAAGGAG
>JANHFM010001147.1:225057-235277 GCA_032468115.1 Grayia smithii
GGGGGAGAAATTGTTAAATTTGTAAATCTTTTCAATAAAAAAAAAAAAAAAAAAGACTGACTAGAGAGTGCTGTAAAGCACTATGAAGCAGTATGTAAATCTAAGTGCCACTGCTGTTGCTATTAGCACCAGTTATCTGCAGGACCACTTCTTCCGACTAAAGTAAACACGTCATGACTCAAGTAAAATCATGCCAGATGGGTGTCCTTCATTTTTGAGTTATGAGGAGGGTTAAAGCCAGGAAAAGTTTTTAACAAGGGGTTCAGTCTTTTGGAATGGCCTTCTACTGATGGTTGGTTTGTCTTTAAGAATGCTTTGGAGGGGCTTTGAAGTTTTGATGTCATGTTTATTTTAATTGCATTTATATTGTTATAGCAGTTGCTTATGTTGTGAATCAAATTTATATGCCATTGCCATCAAAAAGGACTTGGTGGTAGACAGATTATAAATTTGATTAATATATAACATAAATGAAAAAAAAATTGCTGCAGAAATGTTATCATTTCTGTGAAATTCCATGGCAATAAACATTTCCCCCATTCAGCTAATTTCTCTGCTGTAATGACCAGAAACAGCAGAAATTATAGACACACAAGGCCTAAGCAGAGGACATTAAATCCAGCTCCCCCACCCATTCCACTAACTCACTGATGTTGATGGGGAAATCTGGAAGAAACAATAATAATGTTTCCTTGAATATATTATGTGTTGCTTCACATATGGTCTCATGAAATTCTTTAAGAATTATAGATTTAAAAGGAGCCTCTAGACCATCAAGGCAACTTCCTGTTTCTTGCAGAAGCTGAAGTAAAAACATCTGCAGTAGAAGGATAAACATTCCCACATTTCATTATATTTTCTTCCCTTTTTGTTCTACGTCAGAATGGAGGAGAGACTGTCCCCTTTATTAAACTTTCATTTAAGAGTGGTCTCCAGACAGAGATCAAAGATAAATTCATGATCAGACACTACTTCAAGTACTTTACCCAGTTCTAGGCAGCTCAGTTTAAGAATAGTTTAGATAAATTAGAGTTAGTTCAGAAAAGGAATACAAAGATAATTAGGGGACTGGAAACAATAGTTTTTCAAGATTTAAGGGGCTGAGCATAAACGTAGCTTTGTGGAGAAATGACTGATTGAGTAATAATTTTCTTCAACTGCTTTATATGATGAAGATCAAAACCTAATCTTTCTTGTTCTAGAAAGAAATAATGGATTCTGAACAATGTTAGCAAGAAAAATATTTAATAGTAAGACTAGTTTCTCAGTGATACTAGTTACTGAAAGAAAGTTGTGGGTTCCCTCTTTTCAAAGTTTCAAGCATCTGCTTTGGATTCATGCACTGAGTTTGAATTCATGGTTGCTGCTGTATATAGATGCCTATAGTGGCATCAGAACAGGGTAGATTAATGGGTTGCCAAGGGAATACAGCCAATGAAACTGTGTACAGGTGTATCAAGAAGAGAGTGGAAAAAGAGAAGTGAAAAAAAAAGGAGCAGGAGAAGTGATATGAGATAATTTTATCATATTTTACCTATATCTTAAATTATTGTATTCTATTCCAATTTCATTTTAGACTGTATGTTATTCCAATCTCATTTTAAATCATATTTTATTCCAATTCCATTTTAAATGGTTTTAATCAAATTTTAGTAATGATTTGTTTCTGGAACTTTGCACTTTGATATGGCCCAAGGGCTAATCAATAAACACAAAGAGTTCATGAATAATCAGCAAGGACCTCTTGGAAAGACAAATATCAGATTCATTATATAAACTTCAGCACAAGCCATTAATGTGTTAACCAATTGGTCTCTCTTATGCATAAATAAATGCAGCTTTCCTCACCTGAATGTTGTGTGAAAATATTATTATTATTATTAATAATAATAATAGTAACCAAGGTACTTGGTTGATACCTAGGATGCTGGTAGCAACCCGTATCAATCATTAGCACCAGTCAATGGTATTTGTGACACATTTTTAAATGCTCAGTTTGATTGAGTTTCAAGTAATACAGTGGTTAATCAGTGGTGAGTTGCTCCCAGTTCGCTCCGGTTCAGGAAAACCAGTAGTGGTGGAGGTGGGAGGCTCCGCCCACCCACCCAGACATAATTAAAAACGATTTGTGCATAATAATCAGGATAATCAGGAAGCTTACAAAATAAATAAATAATAGATGGAGCATTTTAGCTTTCTGTCCTACTGCAATTTTTTTCTGGAAAGGCTTTGATGCTAGTTGCAGAACCTGCACTCAATTTTGGTACCAAGGCTCATTTCCTTCCTAGCTTATTTCCCAAATATTAGAGCACTGAGGTTCATCTCGATGTGTATCTCTCTCTGTGTGGGACACACACAACATTATAATCAGAAAATACAATGTTGTGCATGTTTGACAGACACGATGATTTGGTTGACATCTTCACCATTTATATATTTCAACCTATTTGTTTCATGGAGCTCTATACAGCATTTACAATAGATATAAACCAGCATTATACGTTACATATAAACCAGCATTTCATATTCAGCGCAAACTTGTGACCTTTATCTTTTTCATTGTTGATAGAATTCCTAAATGGTCACTATACTTTTTGTGAGGTCAGTGGTGGGATTCAGACAGATTGCACCATTACGGGACAACCAGTTGTTAACTTTCTGAACAATTTGATAAACTGGTTCTTGGAAGAAATCATTAGGGCAGAGAACCGGTTGTTAAATTATTTGAATTCCACGACTGGATGAAGTGCAAAACCTTTATTAGGAAAAGAGTGGAAAAGTCTCATTGTATGAATTTAATTCCACTTATAGTATTTTGAATTCTAATCAGAAGGTGTGTCCAGTAGTTAAAGCATCTCAATGGAAAATATTCTCAGTATTCTCAGCCAGAGAATACTCTAGGAAAAATCATTTAATTTAATTTAATTTAATCTAAATTATAAAAATATTTTATACTGTGTTATCAGGTTGTAGCTGCTAAAGTGGTTGCCAAGTTGCACAATGCACAGGCAATAGACATTTTATTCTGGTACATTTTATTTATTTATTTATTTATTTATAATCATACTTATATGCCGCCCATCTCCCCAAGGACTCTGGGCGGCTCACAATGGTTACCTGGAGATCCTCAGTAGTGTGCTGCCTAGACGAGGACTGGATTAAAATAGCATCCAGGTAACATTGGACACAGAGAGGGATGGCACAGAGGTGGGCTGCCAAGGTGGCTAACACCTTAGTAAAGGTGCAGGGAACAGCAGAAAGCCCAAAGGGCAACGTATGGTATTGATAATGATTACCAGCATAGTAAAACCTAAGAAATTTACAGTGGGGTAAACAAATAGGGATATGTAAATAAGCCTCAGTGAGGTGTATAGAAGTGAGGAAGTTGCCCTTCCTAACGCCAGCCAAAATGGATTGTAAAGACTGCATTTTAAAGATAATGTATAGGTTCAGACGTTTAAGGTCAATAATAGGTCTCCAACCGCCCAATGACTTAGGAACCAGAAATAGAAGGGAATAAAACCCTTGCCCCGCCTGAACCTCAGGTACCTTCTGGATAGCTCTAATGTCCAGAAGATGTTGCACTGCCGATTCTATTAGGGCCCTTCTGTTGCTTTCTTTAGAGACAGGGCAGCGGATAAAAAACATCAGGTGGGGTGGAGACAAACCCAAGGGATAGACCAGATCTTACAGTATCCCTGACCCAGGTGTCAGACGTAAGCTGATCCCATCGGTCAGCAAAGATAGCCAATCTGCCCCCGATGGGAGGATCAGATCTGCAGTTAGCACTGACAGTGGAATGGATGACTCCCTCCCCCTCGAAAGGGCCATCAGCCTGAATAGGGTTTACCTCGGGAAGCTCTGTCTTGCCGACCCGGCTGCCTAACCCTGAGGGAAGGGTGGGACCTGGACGAAGCTGCACCCCAGTTGGGTCCCCAAAATAATGGCCTGTGGTAAGGAATAGCGTAGCGGAACTTGGTCTTGCATTGAACAATATCTTCCTCTTGTCCTTAGTCTCCAAGGTTCCAAGGCTGGTGCAAATAAGTTGACCCCTGCAAATGGGGTGGAAGCCAGCTGCCACTTATGGCGAGCATCAGCCAGACAGTGCCGGAGCCAGAGCAAACGACATGCTGCCACCGTGGCTGCCATTGACCTGGAAGCTAATCTGGCTGAGTTCAGTATCACGTCTGCAGAAAATTGGACCGCAGCTCTGATTTTTTTAACATCCTGCTGTAGACAAGTGTCCTCCAGTGGTAGTTTGTCGCGAAGCTATTGAAAGCCAGACTAAGGTCGTCCTGTTGTAAAAAGAGGCTTTAGAAGCCGAGCAAATTGCTCACGTGGCGCCCCGGTGGGTGCTCTGCAAAGATTGATCTGACCTGCGTTCCTCTGGTCGTAATCCTTCCTCTGGCTCACCAGGGATGGTGGAATTTGGCAGCAAAGCAGCAACCGGGGCATCAACAGAAGGGACCTGGAGAAGTGAGGCCATCTCCAGGGCCACATTGAAAAATTGGCGGTCCGTCGCCGAATGCAGAGGGCTAAACCGGGAGCCGCCCACTGTTTTTGGATGACATTGATGAACATAGGGGGAGCAGGAACCATATCCATCGCCCTGTGTGGTTCGGAAAACAGCGGGTCCAGAAGGCCTTAGGATGTAGAAGGAACCTCCCCATCCAGGGTGCACCCAAGCCAAGTGGCATTAGTTGCCTTAAACAAAAGGAATTTGAAAATCACCGGCGGAAAGAGTCTGGCAAAGGCCCGTTGCTCAGGCAAAAGGTCTTTCTCATCCATCAGGTTGTGGTCAGCATGGTCAATGTCCTCAACTAGGGGAGAGTGGCCATCGCCGGAATGGACCGGAGACTCAGGGTCCCGAAAGGATTGGGAGTCCTCTGCATAGAGATCACCGGCAGACTCAGAAGCCACTGACACATCTGGGAACCCCTGGTCTGGCTGGATGAAAGTAGCCAAAAGGCTTTGTTGTATGGCCCTGGCCAAAATGTCATGAACACTGTCAGGTAAACAAGCCCTGGGGGCAGCGTGGTAGACATAATGGCTACCGGAAGGATAGACTGGGCTGGAACCGCAGAAGTTGACTGAGGGCCCCACAAGTCCACTGTTGGGATAGTCACCTGACAATCCTGCAAGGATACTTGATCTGCATTGAGGCTTGGAGACTTCGGTCATGTATGGACCCCAGAGGTCACACAGGAACTATCTCCTGGCAGTACAGTCAAGGACGAGGCCTTGCTAGCCTTGTGGCATATTTTTTGCAAGACTCAATCCCTGAGCTGTTCATCCCTCAGGGATGCTTTACTATGCAGGGATGCTTGATTTATGATGGGATCAGGATGCAGATTTGTCCTTCCCTTTTAGCCTCAGAAACACCAGGCCTACCTGCGGCATGCTCAGGCTCTGCCATATCAATGTCCTGGTGGGAATCAGCCACCGCCTCAGCTTCTTGGATTTACACAGCACTTTTTCAGGCAGTAAGTCAGGTGCCAGAGGCTAGATAGTTGCCCACACGGGCCAGGAAGCCATTAGTTAGGCTAGGTCAGGCCCACAATTAGTGCAGCTGTCTTGCACCGTGCAATGCTATCTGGAGGTGCCCCTGGGCTGGTAGGCCCATCAACCTCCAAGCTGCCTCAAAATCACTGCCATGATCTCCCTGCAAGGGGGGAAAGAATGCAAACAGAGCGCGAAGCTCCTAACAAGCAAAGCCCCTAGATTCTAAGGGGCACCAGTCCCAAATTCCACTGAGAACAGCACAGCTCAAGCCGGGAGTTCGACTCAGGGCCGGCTATAGTGCGTGGAGCTCCTGAAACATGCTGCTCCACTGAGGTGAGTGCACGCAGCTGTCAAAATGGCCACCCGGCCACACATGGAAGATCTGGAGCGCAAAACTCCTGAGTCGGTGATCCTAGGAACTGGGAGAGCATGGAGAAGCAGAGCCCAGGAAAGTTCTACTGCAGGGCTAGGGCCTCATCAGCAAATTGTAAAAGATCGGCCTGAGTCTATGTTATTTTGACAAAGTCGGGGGGCTATGACATCAAATGGCTGCCTGGCAAGCCCTGAGGGATCGTGAGACTCCTGAGGTGATTGTGGGAGGCAGAGTTGGAGCGCGAAGCTCCTGCAGTGGTCTGAAGGCTTCGCAGGCCATTTAAAACCAATTTGGAGTGCAAAGCTCCTGCACACCTCCCCCATTGCTTTCCCAGGACTATCTTCCTACCCAAGGAAGGAAAAATAGACTCCCCAGGTCAGATGTAAGGGCCTGGGCAACAGCGACAGAGCCAAAGTCCTGTCCCTGGCAATCTACAGAGCTCCAAAACACCGTCGGGATCTCTGAGGAGTACTCACAAGTCCAGACAAACAGATCTACAAAAATCCTCACTGAAGAAGATAGAGAAGAGCCAGAAATGGGAAGAGAAATTTTTCAACATGTCCACCCAGCCTGAAGGACTGAGCCGAAAGCTGGGAGACCCTGGCAACAAGGGCAGCAGTTGACAATTTTGACAGGCTCAGTCCTTCATCTGAACAGACTCATACCTGGCTGCTGTCTCCACCAATACGGAGAAACATGCTTTATTTAAAACTTAGATATGATTTTAACTTATAAAGAACAGTAGCCTTTAGATAGTATGTTCTGGTGAAAATAATGCAGTTGGGACAGTGCTCTAATTTAGAATAGGGTCACTTCAAAATTTTAATATAACAAGAGGGAGGTATTAAAGCTTAGCTTGTTTTCTGTTAAAACTGGACTCTAACCTTTGCCCTGTCCAACTTTCTTTACTTAGTTTTTCTTCTGTGTATATAAGGAGGTAATCTCTGCTCAGGAAAAAAACCCAAACAGTTGGGCAGAAGATGCATCTGGGAAAAAATAGGAATAAAGGTAAATTGCAATTTAACTTCCTCCAATTGCTTTTAAAGATTCCAGCATTATCCATATTATAATTCTCAAAGTAGGCTGTGGGCTGTTGGTTTACTAATATCCAAACACATTTCAATTCTCAAACTCTAAGTAATATGAAATTCCATTCCCATTTATGGGACCTAGCATATTAAATATTATACTGAGTAAAACATGTGAAGAGAGAGGAATACTGTCTAGGTTTGAACACAACTTTCTTTTAAATTATTCTGATGGGTAATATTTTCTTCTTTTTCTAAGCAATCACTTAATGTGACAGAGAGAAAGAAATCTTTTAACAGCAATCACATACAGTATAAATTGATTTAATTTGAACTTAATTAAAGTTTACAGTAAGTAAATATACATTATTTGCTTTGTATTTAATAACTTTCTCACTCTTATTACACTCTTATTTGACTTCTAAAAACATATGGGAGAGCTGGGGGCAGGAATCACATTCAAGACTTTTGGGAGTTGTATTCAACCATGAAAGTGCCAGCATCACTGTTCATCAATGCATGCAGTATCACACTGGAAGTATGAAGGAGTCGTTTTAGGACTACTTTAGCTAATATTCTGAGGAAAGGCTAAAAGGCTGAAGCTGGAGTAAAACAGTGAAGCTTCTAGGGCTTCCTTGTATGGGAGCTACCTTTGCATATAATTAAAACATTAATTCCTTTCCAGACTGAATTTACTCATGAAAGGCAATATACCAAAAGTATAACAGACAAGCATTTTATGCCATTTGGTCCAGGGGTGGGTTCTACTTACCTTTACTACCGGTTCTCTTTGTGCATGCGCGCGGGTGCGATTTGCACATGCCTGCTCGCTTTGCTCACACGCGTACCTAAAGCACGCCACTGCACATGCGCAGAAAGTTTTTTTAGGAAAAAAACTCAAAACAAGTGCTCTGTGCATGCGCAGAGCGCTATTTTCAAAGTTTTTCTCCAAAACAGTGAGTTCGGGCGTGCGGGTGGGCCTGGGTCCGGGATGCAGAGAATTGGTTCGGTGACATCACAACATCACCGCTACCTATTCACACGAACCGGACCGAATCGGGACCAACCCACCACTGATTTGGTCCATCTACCCCAAAGAAACAAAAACAAAATTGATTTTTAAAATCAAATATAATCAAACGAAAGAAAGAGCTCCATAATTAGCAGTTTCAAGAGTGCCTATTGTTTTCAAGTTATCCATTTATAGACGCTGGTTGGAAAGGAAAGAGTATTTATCTTGTGTTCCATCTAATAATGAGTGGACTATACAGCAGCACATGAAACCCATAGAAAATATCCTGTCGGCATTTCTCTGAAATATTTCAAACCAGTATTTATTGATTTATATTCATGTTCACACTGGGACTGGGACCATTGCACTGCAGTTCCCCTCAACCAATTAAATCTCAATGCCAAAAGAAGGCAGTCCTATGCCAGCCTTGTGGTAATTAAACCCACCAGAGGCAACTTGGCTGCTGTCCAATTCATGGGAAATATCCAGTGTAATCTTTCTGCTGACAAAACTTTTATCAATGGAATCAGAGCCTCCTGCATATCCACAAAACTTGCTTTAGGGATCTGGTAGGTCTTCCAGAACAGCCTGGGATCACAGGGAGGAAAATGGGAGAAAAAATATTCCACCATCTACGTCAGGTCATATTGCTATAAAATGCTGATTGTCTCTCTCTATGAGGTTTTCAACTAGATTGTTGGTGAACACTTTAAGTTTTGAAGAGGAACATTTGACATTTCAGTGTAAAGCTAGGGTGGTGGGAATGTAAAAGGCCATAGTAGAGTAACCACTTATTCTTGTCATCAAAAGCATTTATCTGGCTGGGTTTTTTTTTCTTTTGGTTAAGATCCAAGAAGGCCCTAGTTGGGTCCCAAATGGAGTTCCTGAGCAGTGGGGTCCTCTCTTGCAACCAGTAGGTGAATAACCAAAAGGGCAAAGATGGGGATGGGGGGTGAGGGAGACAGGAAAGTAACGGGAGTTCAAGAGCAGACAGTCCCTTACCTTACCAAGACTCACAATTCAGAGAGACCAAAGCAGAAATGGCTTGGATCAGGGTGTATCCTCCCCTATGGTGAGATTTGGTTACTAATGATACTGGAGACTGCTATAATTGCCTTCATGAAGTGATGCAGTCACATCATGTCACATTTCATGACTGTATTGCTTAACAATGTAAATTTTGATCCCAATTACTGTCATTAACTAAGAACCATCTGTACTGAATGCTTAAAGTTACTATATCATATTTAATGTTTTCCAAAATTATTTTTCCAAAAATCACTTGCATGTCACAAGTAGTATATAATTATTACTCTTTACATACAACTTTCTGTGATATAGAACTGTATCACACTCCTAACCTAAAAATCTCTTCAGAAAAATAGCCACATTTCCTGAAGAGAATTCTAGGCCATGATTCTTCAGTGGAAGGTCCTTTCCAAGAGGGCCACTTGATGGTTCAGGCATATGACCCATAGAATATCCTCTCACTGGGCTTCATGGAATTCCTCCTCTTAGAGTTTTTCTTCAATACCCAATGTCTTTTCTTATGAGCTATGAGACAATTCAATGCATGCCAGCCTCACTCTGCATCCTGTCCTTCGTGAACCAGTGTGCTATTTCTGTGCTCTTTGTTCCACCAAGATTTCATCTTCATTATTTGGAAGGTAACATCCAACCTGTGCATTATTTCATTGTGACCATGGTCTGCCTCCTAAAATTATACAAGAACTACACCTAGAAATCAAATGTATATTTTCTCCTTTTATTGCCAACGCAGCCTGATCAGTGATGCAGTCCAGAAAAACAACATATGCCTCATCAGAAGGGATCTGTTCAAAGAAATAAGCTGCCAAATATCCCAGATCCAGAGCCTGTCCCAAAACAAGTGATGATATGCCAAACGAGAATCAGTTCAGTGGCTTCAGTGAAGTGACAAAACCCCTATGTAATAGGCAGGTAAAATCCTTGCATGGTGTGAGTGCCGGGGGGTGGAAACAGTCAAATTTTTACAAATCTGATGACATAGAATAACAAAATAAAACAATTGGAAGGGACCTTGGTGGTTCTTCTAGTCCACCCTCAGATCAAGCAGGAAATCCTCTACCCTTTCAGACAAATGGTTGTCCAATCTCTTCTTTAAAACCTCCAGTGTTGGAGCACCTACAACTTCTGGAGGCAAGCCATCCCGTTCATTACCGTATTTTTCGGAGTATAAGACTCACCGAAGTATAAGACGCACCTTAGTTTTTGGGGAGGAAAATAAGAAAAAAGCTGACTGGGGGTGGATCTGCCTCCTGGAATA
>JANHFM010001149.1:138930-149320 GCA_032468115.1 Grayia smithii
CATCAGTCAAGCAGTTCGAAGAGCCATGTTTTTAGGTCCCGGCAGAAGGAGCGGAGATCAGGGGCAGTCCGAAGGTCGGTGGGAAGCCCATTCCAGAGGGTTGGTGCACCCACAGAGAACGCTCTCGCCCCGACATTGTCTGGCCGAAAACATAGTCAAAAATAAAGATACTCTTCTCCCCAGAAACAAGCCAGACACATTTTTAAGCTCAACCCCCATCTAGACCAATGCTTGGGAGAAGAAATAAGTCTTCACAGCCCTCCAGAATTACTTATTTTAACATAGCTAATTTTTACATTGTAAAAGAATATGAGGAAGAATTGCAATTGCAATGTTTTAGATATAAAGCCATATGGGTGATTTTGGACCTGCAAAAAAAAAAAAAAATCTCAAAGGATATTTAGAGGCAGCCAAAAGGCATTCTGTAGCTATCTAGAATATAAAGCTGTAGATCAGTTTCTAGAGTTTGTATATGTTTGCTGCATTTAATGACTGGATTTTTTGGCAGTTCAGATTTGGGCTGTAAAAATCTGCTCAATTACTAGATGGCATCAGAGTTTTGTAACTCTTTATGGCCATCCAGGATTTCTACAACCTATTCCTGTTAGACCTACTTAATAGTAGACCCTGTAAACACGTATCATTTTTGATCACTTAAACACCCATGATTTCCCCAAAGTATTCCTAACATTATAGCTGTTTGAGGTGTTGTTCACTAGTCTCTTCCCAATTAAGTTTGTGGTATAGCTATTCCAAAGAGAGTTAGGTAATTCAACACATAACAAATCAGGAGTTTTAATGTTCTCAAAATTCAGACTCTCATGAATCCCAAAAGGCTGAGCTCAAAATATCTTCTTGGCCAAAGAGAAAATTAAGCAAAAAGAAATTGAGTGTCCAATCATTCAAGCACTGGAGTTGGTTTAATTCATCTCAGAGGAATCTAAAATGGAAGACAATGTTGAAACTTCCTAGGGTGAAACACTGGGAGGGGCAGGGAACCAACATCTGAAGAGAGGGATATGCAGTGTTTACCACTGGTGAGAGTGCAAGTGGTTAACACCATCCTAGATGTTGACCAGAACTTTCAATGTTATCTCAAATTATTCAATGTGGGAAAATCTAATTTCAAACAATTCTTTTAAATCTGTCTGTCTGTCTGTCTGTCTGTCTGTCTGTCTGTCTGTCTGTCTGTCTGTCTGTCTACAATATCTCTCTCTCTTTCTGTCTGTCTATCTATCTATCTATCTATCTATCTATCTATCTATCTATCTATCTATCTACAGTCTCTATCTATCTATCTATCTATCTATCTATTTATCTATCTATCTATAATCTATCTATCACATTTACGTACCACTCATCTCAACAGAAATGAGTCTGGGCAGCTTTCAAAGATTACAACAAATGCACATTAAAATAACAATAAATAATAACAATAATAAATATCATTAAAAATAGGAAGGGGGAAGATGAAACACATAAATCTATGAACTGAAGAAACTTCTTGGATGAAAAGAGAAGTGTTTTCAAAGAAATAAAAACAAGAAAGTTCACTTGCCTTTTGGAAAAAAAAAAAACCTTTGGGATACATTAATCTATGCTTCTGAATGGAAAACCTGCCCTCCCCACTAATTTCGGCACTATCATATCGTTCATATCTTTACAGTGAGCCATCTTATATTCACTGAAAAAAAATGCTAGCGGAAGCCAAATTGTTATTAAATCTTTCCTTTTGGGGTGATTCCATTTCCTTTCAGAAAAATGAATGTAGTAAAACTATGATGAAGAGTCACAATCTAATTTATTTGTCTGCATTCCTCAAACACAAGAAAAGAATAGGCAGATGCAGGAATACTCTAACCCGGTAGAATGTTTTTTAATGTCTTATTGTGAAATTACTCAGTGCTTGCTTTGGCATGGTGAAGGGGTAGGAAATCTTTGAAAAGAAGATAAAGGAAGCAGCAGGACAGGGACCTTGCCTTCAATACAAGTCTTCTGAGAGGTATTTAATATTATCAGTAATACTATAAGCTTGCTGCCTCTGTGGTGTTCCTTTGGGATGCTCTTTTAAGCGAAACAGCAACTGAAATGGCAAGCCTTCATCCATAAGGTCACAGGGGGGAGGAAAAGGCATTTTTCTGGATTTAGTGAAAACTGATAAACTGGGTAACAATGAAAGCATAAGGACTGTTGCACTCCAAATACTATTTTTAAAGATATAGATATATAGATGTAGATGTAGATACAAGTATATAATGATAAGAAATGGGGGAAGAATAAGGAAGATTATGATCATAAGAAAACAAAAAAAAACCCCATAAAACTCATTTTGAGATGTGATATTCACTCACAATAAAAAGTCAGAGCTTGAGAGCTTGGGGCAAAGGAAGATTAGAATGCTGGAAAAGCTTTAATAATCAAAGGCAGGATGACTTCCCCAGCATCGTCCTAGATCAGCTCTGGACTTCAAAGCTTTGTTGAAAGCGAATAGCTACAAACCAGAAAGCAATGCTTTTGAACATGAGCTGAAGCCTGGCATGAAAAGTAAACACACTATTGCTTGCAGTCAGGCAATGCTTCAAATAATGGAAGAGCCCTGGAAGTTGGGCATAAATGGAGATAAAGGAGGGTTATTAAGTCTGGAATTGATTTTTTTTTTTAACATTATTATTTCTTTTATTCATTAATCATGAAACTCAGTCAACTGAACATTTAAAAATGTGTCACAAATATGATTGACTGGTGTTAATGGTTGACACGCATTGCTGCCAGCATCCTAGGTATCAACCAAGTATCTTCTTAAAATATATGATGTTCCGAGTAGCACAGTTTTTTGCAGTTCTGCTGGCCCGAACTGGGAGCAACCCGAACCCGAGCCGGCCTGAACCGGGAGCAACCCACCACTGACTTCGGCCCTCAACAACTGTGATATCTGGCATGTTATGTTCCAAATGACAATCCATCTGTATTCGAAATTCCCATAAGATCTTCACTGTCTCATTTTCAATACCTTTTTCTACTTTGTGCTCCCATGACTTTTCAGATACAAGTATGTCATATTTTTTACATAATGACCAGTGGACTAATTTAGCAACTCAATCATGTCTAGCTTTGTAATCAGTTTGTGCAATTTTACACAAATAGAAGTAGGATGACTGTGCCAAATGAAAGCAAAGATAGTACCAATAGTAAAAGGTGACTTGAGTGCAAACCCAGAATATAAGAGGCACCACTTGGACACCATTGACATTGAGCTTTACCTAGTACAGCTTACATCTTGCAACAAAATCTTTAATATCAAATCTCAACATCTTTGTATCCAAAGTCCTTTGATATGATGATAGGTGGATTAAAATGCCAGATGCAGTCTAAACATCTGGCTTACTTTGTGACCAACCACTATTATTATTATTATTATTATTATTATTATTATTATTATTTGGATACATCATCCTTCAGAAAACTAATTACAATAAATCATGCCCTTGATTCTCATAGTGACATTGACAGATTCTATTTACCAGGAAAAATCTATAATGGGCATGGATGTTGCAAGTACATCAGATGGTTGACGAAGAAAAAAGGGCATTGCAAGAATAACTGAAGGACAGTGAAAAAGATGCACTGAATCTAATATACCAAACTGAAAGTACATCAAGAAAGACCAAGTATACCAAGCTAGTATATCAAGAAAGACCAAACACCCACATCCCAAACACACAATTCGGCTGAGGCCCTGGTGGTGTCCTGGGAATGGGCTGCTGCCGGGGCCCTGAACTGAATCGCACCTTTGAGGCCTCTGACCTGCCACAGATCCTGGTTGGCTCCCTGGTTCTCCCTGGAGCTCCGGGAGATGAAGTGCCAGAAAAGATGCCTAGAGGGCTGTTGGAGATCTTCCCGATCTGAGTCTGACGGAACACAGGTAAGAACCTACATTAGGTCTTATCTTGTGGTGATGAGGGCGGTGAAATGTAATTATATCTCCACTCTCATTGTGTCTGCAGAAAACCCTCCCAGCAGCCCTGTTTCGAGTGACCCGCTCCGTCCTCCATCAGGGAGCAAGGGAGGACCTCTTACAGGGCAGAGCTGAGGATTTTGTTCAGTTTCTGCAAGACAAAATCATTCAGATTGAGAAGGATATAGACTCTGACTGTGTGGGGTCTGGTGAGGAGACCAGTGCAAGTCTGGTGGATAATAGCTGGGTTGAGTTTGATCCTGTTTCTCTAGATGAAGTGGACAGGATTGTTGGTAGGTTGGGTGCCTCCATGTGTCTGCTGGACCCTTGTCCCTCCTGGCTTGTCTCAGCAACCAGAGAAGTGACTGAAGCCTGGATCCAGGCCATTGTTAATGCTTCTTTGAGGGAGGGGGTCTTCCCTGCCACACTGAAGGAGGTGGTGGTTCAACCCCTCCTCAAGAAGCCGGCCTTGGATCCAGACTCCCTTAACAACTTCCGGCCTGTCTCCAACCTTCACTTCATAGTGAAGGTTGTCGAGTCCATGGTGGCACAACAGCTTCCACAATTCCTGGAGGAAGTGGGATAAATTGAACATGAGGGTATGCACATATGTACATATATTTTAGATGTAATTGCCCATGTAAGGAGTATGTGTCTTGTTCATATTGATGTTTTGCTGTTGCTGATTTCCTTATCTTTGATTTCCTGCTCATTTTTTATATCAGCCAACTCCATTGCAAGAGAAGGGTGCCATATGAACAATGATCAAAGTATAAATTTTATGCAAATGTAATGCTTCACCTTAATTACAATGCTAACACTTGTCAGCAGTCTTTTCCTTGGTTTCACTGATTAGCAAGCTATCACAAATAATTATTATTTCATCTGCAATTAAAATTATGTTGCAAGCTGGCTTGTTGCCCAGTCCCTGTATTGCAAACTTATTCTTCTCTTGGCTTCTCTAGAGTTATGTCACATTGCACACCATAAATTAGCACTCTGATTTTATTCCATTGTTTTCCATAAATCCCTGAACTTTATTATCCTGCAAGGCAGGTACACTTTTTCATTTTCTAGAGATATGATTACTATATAAAAATATTAAATATGGAAACACAAAGAGAACCATTTCATTTTCTGCATTTTATTCCAACAGTTTACCAGAACACAGATTTTTCTTCAACTGCTGTAAGATACGATTTGATTATTAAAATGTGCAAATTTTTTGCTTAAATTATAGATCACAGTGCCTAATGCTTGCAATACATTTGTAACATATTTGAATATCATGAAAGATTGAAAATGGCTTTATTGAGACCAAGATTAGCAAACTTTGATTTCCCATGGTTGGATTACATATCCCAGTAAAATGTTCAGGGATTGAAGGAGCTGTAGCCCAATACATATGACTCTGTATCTTATTATTTGCTTAATGCATGCTTAAATATTAGAAGAATTCCTCTGCCACATTATATTACTTTTGTCCCTCTCCCCCTCCATGGAATGTTGGATTGACAAATGTTTCTATTTCAAGCCAATCTTATCTGAAATGCAACCAAGTCCAATATTAAACATAGGACAAAGAGGATCTATTTCTTGATATAAGATATAATTAATTGGAAAAATGCCATCATTTCCTCTCTAGCAATGGTCATTAAAACTGAAAGGAATGAAGGACATCACAAAAGACATATCCATCAATGACTACTGATGGCCATATGCAACCTTCAGGCTTCATAGGTCACATGTCATCAGGGGGAAAAATGGAACATTCATTCTTTTAGCCTGTACCTTTGCTAGTGTACATGGCCTGACTTGTTACATGATACCAGTCACAGACCAGCAGAAAGCTTATGCAAGATTCTCAAATGTTCTTTCCTCATTGCTCTTGAAAAAAATCTACTTTTCTTCTTTCCTTGATTCAATGATGAAACTCAAATTTTGGTAAACTGACCATAGGAACAGTTGTCCATTTATCTTATCTTTGCATGCTTCCTTCATTTTCTCCCAGCATGAATGAAATCTGTTGAATGCTGTTGTAGAACACTATTTAAGATTTGCTAGGAAAGTACCTCATCTATGGAGCTGTTCTGTTCATGGAGAAATGAAAGCTTTCAATTCACAGCTACTCTGTGCATTTGCTAAAATTTTCAACTGTCCTTCTAAGTGCACTCCAGAATCTAATCAGACAGATATTTTCAAAACCAACAGACTAATGTATGCAAATATATATTGCCAAATTTATGGGCCCTTTTTGGAGGAAGGGAAGGAAGGGATTTGTTCCTCTTTTTATAAAGAAAGAAGGGCGCTCTTTGTGTTAACTTACAGAATACTGGAAAATCCAAGGACATTATAATTGTAGAAGCATGAAAAAAATGCTATATTCTTCAATAGCTATATTCTTGATACTCGGCTATTACAAGGTAGAACCAAACATGTATTCTTCATGTTCCAAACCAATAAGCATACAAATAGCAAAAGTGCTGAAAATAATACAGGTAGTTCTCAATTAGCAACCTCAATTGGGACTGGCTGCTCGGTCTTTAAGCAAAGCTGTTACCAAGTGAAGCCACAGCTGTGCTTATGATTGTACTTCAGCTTTCTTCTGTTTATAGACCTGCAAAGGCTATAAATGTGAGGATTGTTCATAAAGTTACTTTTTTCATCACTATCGTAACTATGAATGGTCACTAAATCAAGCAGTTGCTAAATGTTTGCCTTTGTTTGCAGACAGTGAGAACAAAGCAAAGGAAAACAGCTTTGTTTTATTCAAAAGGTTTGGACATTATTTGCAAATGAGAGACTTTAATGGGGCAATCTCAAATTGTGAGAATTTGGTTGCACATACCATGAGGGTATGTTTGATCTGTCAGAATTTTTCATCTATATCTTCCTCCTCCTCTTTTTTCCTCTTTTTTATATGAATTGAAGCAGGCAAGCTTCCTACCAGTACTGGTCCTGTCTCCCTGGTGCATGTGTGTAAAAATTTCTCTATATAACTACATCTACATTTATACCTTCCTGAGTCATAATTTCAGAAGCTCCTTAGCAGAACTTTCAGCCTAATCTTATCTCCCAAATTAAGACTTCTCATATCTAGCCTATACAACTTCTCCATCCTTGTCCAGTGAATAATTTGCCTGTTGAACAATGTAAGCACATAATTAAAGTATGAACATTTTAGTTACAGAAAACATAATTAGAACTCAGATATCCAGAAATAGCCATCTGTCACTTTGTTAGCAACATAAATTATGCTAATTCTGAAGATTCTCCAGTAGAAGTAAAGATATTTCAGGCTTATCTATTAGGATATCAAGGTTTTCCATCTAGCATACAAATAACACTAAAAATAACTGTATTTAAGCTGTTAGTACATGCAATCAGAAAATTAGCATATCTTTATTAAAGACATGAATAGCTATACATATTTACATTCTACACTTTTTACTAAATGCATGTGTAGCTACACATCTTTCCTATTGCAGTAAGTGGGACAGAGAAAAGTAGTTTATTGTCACCCAGATGTTTTTCTGTTCAAGTCTAATATGGTCACTGTGACTGTGATAAGATTGTGGTCCAAAAATTTTGATAGACTTAGAATGATATAATTCCTTTTGCTGCAGAAGTATTTTTGAACTGAGAATTTTGGTTTCCATAGATCTTTCCAGTGTTCAAGTATATTTTTCTGATTTCAATGCCATTTGTACAAGAACTCAAATAAGTTCTTCATAAATGCTATTCTCTTCATTTTTCTTCACAACAATAACCCTGTGGCCTGAAAGAGTGTGAGTACTTCAAAATAACCCCTTCTAAAATGTATTAGAATCTGGGGCTCCATTCTTCTCATTCAACCCCATTACCACTGTATGTCTATGGAAGTTCTCAGTCATCCAGGTCATTGTTGTCCCAAAGGTCCTTTTGCAAGAGACAACTGGAGTTTTTTGTTTTTCATTGAAGGCATTTTGCTTCTCATCCAGAAAGACCAGTTGCCTCTTGAAAAAGCACCTTTGGGACATTACCACTGTAGTACCCTGGCATTCTTAGGTTGGGCTCGTTCTTTGCTGTAGAAAAAGAATCAATGGACCATAGGATGGCTTGCTCCAATCTTTTCTTTTCTCACATTGTCAAAGTTAACAACTTTATGTCACATGCAACTTGGCAAATTCAATAGGATGCAATTGACTTCATTATAATGGTTAAAAATTTGATAAGAAAATGTCAGGTCTTTCATTAGAAATCTTGTAGCTAAATATATTTGTATGTCAATTAGCTACCTCAGCAAAGGCAAGTTGATTGTGCATAAATTAGGGCTTGCCAACAGAACAGCAATCATTAAAATATAAGGCATCTGCAGAGAATGTTTGTCAATAGAAGAAACCATTAAAGGACTGCCTCAGTGGTTTAACATTTGGAAATAATAATGAACAGCACATTACAGGCTAGTAAATTTTGAAAACAATATGCCAACCTCAGACATAAAAATATTGTTAATATCAGCAACTCAGAAATACTGCAGTGGAAAACAGATTTAAAAATGTAATTTAGAAAAAACGATAAATGTAGAAGCAAAGGTAAATGGTAACTACAGCCTAATTCATTTTTAAGTGATTTCTATAGTAAACATTAATAAAAGTATCAAAAGGCTATAATATCTTTGGTTATTAGGTCTAAACTTTTTTTCTATTGCTCCCAGTTTGAGAAAGGATATCAGGATTCATATATTCCATTTAAAGAAAAAGCCAACCTATTCATTCTGAAAAATATTGAATTTGATAAATCACCTTTGTAATGAATAGTGTAGTCAAATTTAAACATTTTTATATAGTACAAAAATTGCTCCTAAAGATGGGAAGTGTATCCAAACTCCTATTAGATAATAATAGCCCCTGGCATTATTATTATGGTTGGTCATATATAATATAATAATGCCGATGGTGTTCAAGTGGTGCCCTAGTTGTTTTGGGAGTGCACCCAAGTTCCTACCATTTTTATTACTATTTATATTGCCACGCATATCACTTGTACATGACTCTGGGTATGTGCACAGTTAAAAAACAACTAAAATCATAAATTACATTTATTATTGGGCGTAGAAGCACAAAAAAGGAAAGTTGTTCATTTGTAAATTGAGAGGCCTATGATAAAATAAAAATGGAAATTACTTCATGAACATGGACAATTTCTCATTCTAGTTACCTTCCTTATAAACTCATGGGCATAAAATAAAATGCAGAACCCATTTGGCTGTTTCATGATTTAACCCAACGGAGAAATCCATGACAGGTTGTGTCCACAATTTTAATTCCCATTGCCACTGAAGCTATGAAATGTTTTTTGTTCAATAAATCTTATTACATGGCAAGAAACAAATAGTTTCAATGTGTAGCTTAAAGTTTTTCAGACTTTCCTCCCTCTTTTGATTTTACAAGAGTGGGAGGTTTTAGGAGGAAAGGTATTCCCTTCCAACCTTGAAAACCTTTCTCTACCCTGAAAATGGCTGAATTTCCCATTATTATTTTTTTCTGGTTGATGCAGCTATTTGAGGCAGGATGAGGAAGTAAAAGTTATTTTTCTACTTCTATTTATCCAATTAATCCTACACAAATTTATAATTTAAATTTTGGCATTTGGTGGAGAAATTCAGAATGGGAAATGTAATAAGTTCCCTGTTTCTATTCTGATCCTTAATATTTTTGAAGGCTGGATTGATTGATTGATTGACTGATTGACTGATTCATTTATTTATTTAATTAATGTGACCCATCTCAAACTAATGACTCTGAGCAGCAAACAGTCATAAAGTCAATTAGAAACCAAATTACAATCACAATGCTAAAAAATTAAATATAGTAAAATATTATAATCCACACACAACCATGAAATGGGGCTCTTCATACATTTGAATCCAGGTCTGAACACATAATCAGGTCTTCAAGGCCTTACAAAAGATCAACAATATTGGGGTCATCCTTATATCCAGAGGTAAGTGCTATTGCTGAAACAGCATCCCTCTTGGATCATGAGGACATGAGTGACTGTTCCTCAAACAGTACTATCTCAGTACTATCGCAAAGCAGGGATGCCTCTAACCTCTTTTTCATTTCCATTTCTTGTTATATTATTATTATTGTTGTTATTGTTGTTATTATTATTATATTTATTTTGTTGAGTACATATTAGATAATATACATAAGCATGAATTGAATACATAAAATGAATACAATTTAAGGAAACATTAGGACAGGGACAGTAGGCATGCTGGTGCTCTTATGCATGCCCCTTACAGATCTCTTAGCGATAGCAATAGCAATAGCAATAGCAATAGCACTTAGACTTATATACCGCTTAATAGTGATTTTACAGCCCTCTCTAAGCAGTTTACAGAGTTAGCATATTGCCCCCAACAATCTGGGTCCTCATTTTACCCACCTC
>JANHFM010001149.1:201673-213662 GCA_032468115.1 Grayia smithii
AGGGGGAGAATAGATAAATCCCCCCTACCACGATCATTAATCCACTGCCCAGAGACAAAAACAAGGTTGAGAGTGTGTCCTCTCTCATGAGTTGGGTCCTGTACAATTTGGGTCAGATCCATGGCCGTCATGGAGGTCATAAACTCCCGTGCTAGCTCCGATGCCTCGCCTATAGTGGGCAGGTTGAAGTCTTCCAAGACCATAAGCCTAGGAAGCTCAACCGCCACTTCAGCAATGACATCGAGGAGCGCAGGCAGGGCTGATGATACGCAGCTGGGAGGCAGGTACGTGATCAACAAACCCGACTGAACCCCAGGATCCCATTTCAGGAGAAGGGACTCACAATCGCCTGTCTGAGGTACAGTGACTTGTCTAGGATTGAAACTATCCCGAATAATTACCGCTACCCCGCCACCCCTTCCCTGGATCTGCGGCTGGTGCAGCACCTGGAAACCCGGTGGGCAGATCTCCACAAGAGGGACTCCTCTCTCTTGGCCCAACCAGGTTTCCGTAATGCATGCCAGGTCTGCACCCTCCTCATTAATGAGCTCCTTGATGAGGGGGGCTTTATTCACCGTGGACCTGGCATTTAAATACACCAGTCAGAGTCCAGGGTCCTGCACTCCCTCACCCCCAGGTTTGCATGGTGAGCAAAGAGAGTCGGATACAGCGGGGGGCGCGTTCCCCTGGTCTCATGTGGCTCTCTGCTCCCACCATATCTGCCTCTCCCAGTTAGCACCGGGATGGAATGACCCTGTGTACCCTGAAGCTCCCCCCCTTCCTCTCCGCCCCTCCATCCGCGACCATCAGTAGGCTTAGGTTGGTGACCGGCATGAGCTCTCCCAGGCTCTACTGAAGTTTTATATCCCTCCTCCCTCCCAGGTCCCCTTAAAAGCCAAATTAAATAATAATTTAAAAAGTCCCTTAAGCCCCGTTTAGCGACATGCCACCTCTAGGGCTCCAAAGCCCGTCATAAAGGGGAGATCACTTTAAGGAGGTTGGCCAGCCCTGCAAGAGGGGAGAGTCCCACAGGGCATAGAGCTGAGCCGCAGTGTAGGCCAGACAATGGTGGGAAGTTGGTAGGTGGCAGTAATAGTCGATAGATGGTCCAGGCAAAGAGTTAGTGCAGATGACAAAACGGAGCCAGGAAACTGCGATATCCCACTGCCCTCTCACAGCAGTGGACTGTGGAACCACAGGTTGCAATGATCCGCACAAGGAAAATTGGTGCCTCTAGCCACCTTCTCATGACGGTTAGGCCAGAAAGCTGGCAATGGCATCGATGGTGTCCAGGGCGGAGGTGCAGCAGTTATAGTCCAATAGTGGCCCTCGGGAACTTGGAACCACAAGCACTATCTTTTCCACAGCAGAGCAAACCTCACAAAGGGAACAGTAGGACAATGGGTAGAAGGATGGGAACAATAATAGCAGCAGTAAGAATGGAGACTCTGCTGCCAGAGTCTAGAAATCTTGGTAGCTCTACTCTTGATACCATTCAAACTCACATCGTAAAGGGTATTTCCCTGACACTTTAATGAAACACATTCTATTATGCATGATCCAAGATTTAGAAAACTATTTTTTAAATGGTAAACAATTGGTTTTAGAATTTATTTAGTTTTTAGTTGCATGCTTTAACATAATTTTTGAAATCTTGTAGCTGAGCTTGCTACAGATTAGAGAGCAACACATCACTTCTGAATGTAGTTTATATCAGTGAAGATGCAGAAGATCTCTGGAACTATAACTCCTGGTTAGATAGTGAAGTGCATTTTAAAATTCTAAGGGGCATTAACTTTAACTATAGTTATCAGTATTCAGAGGTCTTGTGTGCTGTTAAACCAAAAAGGCTATTACCAATGTTCTATATTGTTTTACCATTCTGAAGGAGTTCCCCAGGCTATTGAGCACAACGATTAAGCTAAGTGCTCTCTATATCAAAGTTTTGCTGGAAAGGTAACAGGGTCAGATAATGACCTTGATGCTGTGGTTAAGGGAAAACCTGGGAGCCAATGTATGTTTAACTTTCTTGGCTTCTATATAAACGATCATGTTAGTTTGCAATATCAGGAATATACTATTCAACATCTCAAGGGCAATCTCAAATTTGGCTAGTATCTTTATTTAGAACTGAACTGTACAATTTATTCTATAAAATCAGACACCACCAGCCCTCAGTTATTTTAGAAATTAATTCCTCTAAATTGTTTCTCCACATCTTGTATAATTATTAGTAGAGAGGATGTAGAGTCCTAGGCCTATGAAAAGAAGGGGGACATGAGCCCAAAGGCAGTCCTTCCTGAACATTTAGAGCACTTCTGGCCCCAGAAATGCAGTTGGCCCCTTTGCTACTGCTTTCAAGAAAGCACTTAAAACGGGGTCTTGTATTTTAGCATAAGCAATAGCATTTAGACTTAGATATTGCCCTGTAACACTTTACAGCATCTCTTGCTGGCTTACAATGTAGAAAGATTGTTTTCATATGCCCCAAACAATCTGGACCTTTACTTTACTGAACTTGGAAGGATGGAAGGATTCAACCTTCAGCTCTGTCAGAATCAAACTTTAGGTTGTAGGAAGAGTTTTGCCTGAAATTTTAACCATTGTACCACCAGGGCTCATAATTTTATTTTAGTGATGTTATTGAGATGCATTTTTTGTTTTGGTCAACAAAACAAAAAACATTTTCTCCTAAATATGCAAATAAATCCTATCAAAGAACAGATGAGATATTAGATCTCACCCATGGATCCATCCAAGAAAAAAAGCAAGGTATCTAAGCTACCTTCTAATTAGATGGTTTCAGTTTCCTTAATATTCCACTTCTCTATTTCTTTCTGTCCCATTCTGATTCAGACTTCTCCTTTTTAGAAAGTCAAACGACCCACTTGCTTCACACAAAACACATCTAGAAAAAATGAGAGATGCTGAGGAACCATTTACTGCAACATATAGCATATACTGTATTTTCTAAACTGTTTTAACTATATGGCTGAATATTAAGAAAGATATTGTGGTACGTTTGGGAGAAACTCGTTTATCAGATGTGTCGTAAGACTATCTTCTTCAACTTCTAATTTTTTCTTCTTTAGACTTCATTCTCAAAATTTAAACAATTATGAAGAAGATGTTTTTAAGGATAGTAAAAAAGAAAAACGCAATCTAATCTTTTATCTGTGAATTCAGGAGAAGCAAACTAAGATTAATAGGGGTAGGTCTGAGAAGGGGAAAAGAGCTTTGGTTCCTTGGTTGTGTTATAATCCATCATTGTGTTATTGCAAACTACAGCTACAAAGCTTGACAACAGCATAGAACCTTAATGGCTGCATTTCTAATCATTGCAGAAAAATAAAATGCATTAGTGGAATGACCAATATAATATTCTGTCAGACACAAAGGGCTGTCAGAGTTGTAATCTGTAAATTTGATAAACTGTTATAAGTCATTAAAGTGGAGACTGCTCTCTCTAGATATTCCAGCTGGTATATGATTTCATTGTTTAAGAAGATCACTGTAAGGATTGAATTAATCTTCCACCAATTAATAATCCTTTTGTTTTGGTAAATTCCTGTAAGAGTGAAGCTTTATTAGATACCGGAACAGTTTAATGCTATTATTTAATGAAATCTGCAATCATCAAGGAAGAATAAAGTTATTTTAATAGTATTTGCAATATGCTGATCTGCAATTAAAATAAAAATAAAAACCATTTTACTTTCTTTTGAAAAAGACAAAAGATTCCCAAACATATTCAGTAATGGCCCTAAAACAAGACATAGGGTCAATGTCCAGATATTCCTATCAAAGAGTCACAAAATTAGCCCTTTCTATTAAAGAATGGTATGCTGGGACATGGAAGTGGTGATTGATATGCAGCTGGACAATGAGGAAAAAGACTCTTCCTTTCCCAACTATTGGTGGATAATGAGAAGGGGCACAGGGACTGTTGGCAACCTGTAAAGTAGCTGGTAGAGGTTAGATGACAGCAGGGAAGATAAGGGCACTGACTGAACATTTTTATGTGGTTCCTGAACAACTTTATAATATCTTTTCTGTCAGTACAAAACACATTGAGGTTTTATTGTTCCCAATCAAACTGAAGACAATAATGATGTTCCAAAGAGCAGCAATCCAACAGAAATGAACAGGTATCCCAATCCAACAAACAGTTGCTCAGATTATGCTTGAAGTAACAGGCATATAAAATCAGGCAGGCCTTATTCTTGGATTAACTAGCCAACTAATCTGCTGTAGAATATCTAGCCACTGCTACATTATGAACAATTGCACTACATATTCCAAATTTTCTCTGAAACAAGATTCTTTTTTATTTTCAAGGAGCTCTTTCATAAAGGCAATGTAGCAGCATTAAATATAATAGTAAAATATATTTACCTCAGGCATAGCATATGGATTTCATTGGTAATACAATTGGCATGCATTTTATTAAAAGTATAATTTAATTTGTTCAATATGCCACTTTCCTGAGATAGATGGAAGATCACCAGCTATCAAATAAGGCCAAGATGTGTCAAAATGGAAATCATTCTTTTTCAGGACTTAACAAATGCCATGGTTTCTGATAACACAGAGCAGAATCAATACGCTATTGCCTGACTGTTTTTCATGCCTGTCAAGAGAAACACTCTTCTACAGAAAATAGTGTGAGTAGAAGTGTACATCAGTTGATTAACAGACATTTTTCTTGGAGTCTAGTTAATACTATGACAGTATCTGCTTAAACTAGAAAGTGCTTTTCTCCCTGTTGACAATTATGTACTTTCACACTTAGCAAATAAAATACGCAAAGTATGCCACACAAATTATTTCTCTGACTACCCTACAGTGGCCTTTAAAATAACAAAAGACATAATGAGGGTGGAGGTTAGCTGCAGTACTGTGTGTGTTGAATCCTCCAGCTCTTTAGACAAGAACCAAAATGCTGAGGGACAAATGCAAAAGCTTGTATGATTTATGCCATCTCTAACTTTTGTTGTTGTTAAAAGTGGAGAGAGGGAGGGAGGGAAGGAGGGACGGAGGGAAGGAGGGAGGCAGAGAGAGAGAAAGCTCATGCAGGATAAAGAAAAATTTTAAGTAGTATAATTATTTTCTAAACATGTCCACGAGTTGATCTACTTGCTGTTTAGTTACTCTTTGCTCTCTATGCCATAAATCTGAAATGTTTCACATGGACATTAAAAAAGTCATATGGTATAGTGGTTAAGGTTTGGACTATGATCAGGAAGACCAGCTCCTCAGCCATGAGAATATTTCATAGGGTATTTGATATGGATATAAAGGTAGGTCAGAATCCTCCATGAAAACACAAAATAGAATACAGTATTGGCATAGCATTGGCATTAACTTAAAATGTTAAAATAAAATTAATTAATCAAATTAAAAGAATCTAAACACTGCAATCTTGAAGCCATAATACTGCAATACCTTTAAAATACTGGATTGATCAAACTCAAAATTTTCTTATCTTGAATCAGATGTTTAGTCTATCCGGACCAAAATGGAGAATCTTTGCAACCAAAATGCATTTTTATGATTTATAATCACTGGCAATATTATCCATGGATGATAAGAACTCAACTCAGTAACATCTGTTGATCCACAGGTTGCCAGTATCCTTTCAAATGCAAACTTTTTATGATCATTTTTTAACTGTTCTTCCTACATTTCTCATCAAAATATATAATGAATTAAATAAGACAATGTAATATACAATATATAAAACCATAAAATTGGAACAAACTGCTATTTTTTTAGTCTATCTGCACTCTTACAATGCATTTCCTAGCATTCAGTATGGATGAATAAGAGTTTCTAATAAAGCCCAAGTTATTATATTTCATTTGCTTTTATGGTAGAAGATGAAGTAGTGCTTGCATTGAAGAAAAGAGTTCTTTCATTTCGTTTTAATCTCATAAATGCTTGAAAGAAACTATCTTATATCTTCATGAATTCCTTCAGCATTTTAGAAAAAATAGGCAATATATTGGCTCTATTTCATGTATAATGTACATGAAATCCTATGCATGTCTTTTCAGAATTCTCACAGAGGAAAAATTGGCTTTAGAACTTTAGTTTCTGTATCTGCTAAGACTGCATATATGTGAGCAGTAAAACCAGAGATTTTGACCAAAGTATGCACTTTCACATAAAGGTGCCAATCACAAACTTTAGACATGTAGTCCAGAATCACTCATAGTGAGAAATGCATGCACACACACTTTCTATACACACATATATAGTACACATAATTTCTAGATTCTTCACTGGCAGGACAATCTTGTTATCGATCTACAAGCCTCCTTAACAGAATCCTAACCATTAATAGAAGCTGTTCCTGGAAGCTGAGGAAGAGTTTTGGGAATTGTAGGTATATGTCACGTATATGAGGAGAATTGTTATAATTGATAACTTATTTTTCCTGATTGGATGCACAAAAATATGATCTTATATCAATGTTTAAGTTTTGGTGCATTTTTTTCTTGTTTGCTTCAGAAATGTAATGCTCTTAGTCTGGGAAATCCTCAGAATCCTGGGATGTCTTGGATTCTTCCAAGAGACCACTAAATAATTTAAAGCTAAAAAACACATTTTGTATAAGCACATATGAATACTGTTGTTTCACACCTTTTTCATGGTAAGTTGAACCGTGCATAATGAAGAAAGGGAGTAAGAAAAAGCAAAACAAAGAAAGAATAAAAGCATTATAATACAATGGAAAGATATATACATGTAATTTAGACCAAGACTATTAACTATAGTGCAGCTTCTGTACTGGTTGTCCTCATCAACCATGGTTGCTTCTGTCATCTCCAGCTAACACTTCATATACTACTTTTTTGTTCTTTAAACTCTTATCTCCGTCTTTTTGAGGATCTTATCAAACTTTTTTTGGACTTTCTCTGATCATGTCTCAAGACTATTCATTTTAGATGTCACATTCAGGGGTAAAATCCAGCAGGTTCTGGAGAACCAGTAGCAGAAATTTTGAGTAGTTCAGAGAACGGCAAATGCCACCTCTGGCTGGCTCCACAGTGCAGTGGGAATAGAGATTTTGCAATATCCTTCCTCCAGGAGTGGGGCGGGAATGGGGATTTTGCAGTATCCTTTCCCTGGAGTCAGGTGGGAATGAAGATTTTGCAGTATCCTTCAGTGGTGGGTTGCTCCCGGTTCGGTCTGGTTCGCGTGAACAGGTAGTGGTGATGCTGTGATGTCACCGAACCGGTTCTACGCGTCCTGGACCTGCCCCCCCCCGCATGCCCATACTTACCGATCCGCGCGCTTGCGCGCTTGCGCAGGAAGCTTTTTTTTAGGTTTTTCCGTGAAAAAAGCTTCTGTGCATGCACTGGAGCGCCCATTCAGCGTGCGCACGCATGAAGCGCAAGCGCGCACTGGATGCATGTGAAGCGCATGCACCTTAGAACCAGTAGTGGAGGTAAGTAGAACCCACCCCTGGTATCCTTCCCCTGCCATGCCCACCAAGCCACGCCCACCAAGCCACACCATGCCCACCAACCTACGCCCACAGAACTGGTAGAAAAAAAAATTGAATTTCATTACTGGTCACATTATTCCTTACATAATCACAATTCCCTAATTCAACAAATGCACATTCATATATTTTTCATTCAACTTTGAAAACTAAATAAGTGGTCAGCAGATCTGCTTGACATAAATCCTAACTGCACTTCCCAAATTGTGTTTATCTTTTCCTATCATTCATTTCCAATTAACTCCCCTTATCAGTCTGTCTGCAATTTTTGTATTTGCTATCTGGTTCTTTGTACAGGTAAACAGTATCAACAATTGTTCAACTGTCAGACAGTAGTACAGATTTCAAAAACATGTTAAACAAGTCTTACATTTAGTCCATTAGCAGTCTGCCATATCCATATCTTAATATTTCTATAATTACACTATCCACATCTGCAGTCTCCTTTTTGATGTTCTTATGACATTTACAACTTCCCTTACATCCTATTTTTTGTTATACTATTTATAGTATTCAGCTCCACTCATTACTATATCAGTAATTTTCCCACAGAAATCTCTAAATAATCCTTCCAAGTTCCAACATTTCCTCACTTCAATTTTGTCCCAAATAATTTCTTCACTTTTATGTTTAATTTCATTCATTTTGTTGGAATTTTTATTTAGCCCTTTCCAAAGATTTTAATTTTTTTTCTGTAGAATCCTTCAACTTATTTTTAATTGCAGACTTTGCAATGAACTTTTTCTCTATAGACATTATACAATAACTTTTTTTTTGTGGTTAGAATTTTTCTATATTGACTTTTCCCTCTCTTGTTTCATATCACAATTCCACCATGCATCTTATAAAATATTTTTCATTGCTACAACTCCACACATTTCTATGGTACCTTACGACAAATCTTTTTACCCCGTCCAAAGCAGTTAGTACGTTATGAAATTATGCATTCCAAGTGTTATACACAGAACAATCTATATGATACCAATTCATATTTTATATATATATTAGCCTGTTCAATTAAATTACTTTTTAATTAAATTAAAATTTTTTACTTCACTCCACCTATTCATTAATTCCATTCCACAAAATCAAGCCACCTTTATTTAGATTTAGTATATCATTCCATTTTTCCTAGTTTTATGGGCATATAATTATCATTCATTCATTCATGTTATTTATCTTATACTCTTCTTATGTTCCAATCTTTTATATACCATTGTTTCAAGAGTAGGCAGTAGATGTGGACAGAAGGCCTTTGCGCAACTCTCTCTTGAATGCTAATTGTGCCTTTCTGAATTGGGACTTATCATTCATGTCTCCCAGTTGGATTTCTGCAACACATCATATGTGGAAATATTCATTGAGAGTATCCAGGTAAACCACAATAGCAATAGTTGCATCTTGATAGACTCATAGTGCATCACTATTCCATGAACTATGTCTGGTAGATTTCCAAGTGAAATTCAAGGTTAGGTTTTGTTCAAGGTTAATATGCTGATTATTACCTACAAAGCTTTCTGGAGCAAGCTTCCAGCTCCACATAAGTAGACTTCAAACTAACTACTTTATTGTATTCTGTCTATAATACAAGAACCTTCCAGGCTGCTAGATTTTCCTTGGGAACAAATAGATACGCTTAGGTAGCTTGGGTGGAGTGGGGATCAGTCCTGGATCTGGACTAGAAGACCTCCAAGGTCCCTTACAGCTTTGATACTCTGTTATTCTCTTGCAGCTGCACAATGAGTCAAGGCTAATTCCCTGCTTGATCTTTTCTCCCTGGCTGGCTGGGCATTTCCCAACAAAAGGCTTCCATGGCACATGCTTGGCTTATTTATGAGACTTATTTATGAGACTATTTATGATACATACATACTTATGTATGTATCTCCCATACATCTGCTTGTCCCATGAGGTCACAGAAGATAAGCTCACTCCAGGTTCCTTCTTTGAAGCAGTGTCATCTAATAGAACATTTAAAAATGTACCTTGTCTCTGCTTCTACCATTGGGGCAATATTTGGATTTCTCCGGCCTTTTATCCCTTTGTAGACTCATTGTAGTCTATTTTCTCATATACTTGAGCAAGACGGTAGATGAGCCCATTTTGTTCTGAGAAAGAGCATTTGCTATATTCAGGTTCGGCTATATTTTCTTTTTTCTTTTTAAATGATATACTTTACACAGTTATGAACTGTGAGATGATTTTATAAATTCTATAAATAAACAATTTTTGCCAATTTATGGATGTTATATATTGACCTCTGTTCCCCTCATGGTTTTGTTTATTTGGGGATTCACTTAATGCATTTTAATACGATAGACAACCTAGGCTAGGTTAGGAAATTTAGGTTTGCCTATGCCACACTCAGCATTCTTTGGCTAAAAAAAAGTCAATATTGTTCATTCAGGAGACATTCTGCTACTAGAACACCAATTCCCAGTTTTATCCTTAGGTTTAATAGGTTTAAACTATTCCACAAAACTAGAATCTCTTATACAGAGAAGCCAATACTATTGTCTGATTCTCACCAGCTAGAAGGTGCTGTACATTTAGTGTGTTGACTACACTCAGAAAAATCTATATACTTCTAAAACTCTTTGTTGTCATGATATTTTACTGGGCAAAATAGTACCAAAGTATCTCAAATGGGATAACTCACAGTATGTGTTCAAAATTCAAGACCCATAACTTGTAAGGGAATTAAATTTGAGAAAGTTATGGCTGCTTCAATGTTACTGGCTGCTGCTCTGATCCTGCTGCAGCTGCGGTCAAATGATCTTCATTTTCAATGTTCTGTGACAATTTACCAATCAAGGGGGAAGGAAGGAAAGAGGAAGGAAGGAAGGAAGGAAGGAAGGAAGGAAGGAAGGAAGGAAGGAAGGAAGGATTTCCAATTCTTCTTATCAGATTCCCAAAAATGAACTCAGTGAGGAAGCCAGCAGGAAGCACAAAATCACCCTTGCTCCCACTGCTTTTTTGCCCACCTTTGGTCATACTGTTTTTCTCTTTAAGTATAGAACTATCAATAAAGAAGAATATTTGTAGCTCAGGATTGAAATGAGGGGGAACTATGGTGCTCTCTGAGCTTGATTGTTTCATTACCCAAATTAGGTAACATCATCAGCAGTGATGATTTTACCTAATTTGGGTCATAAAATATCTGCAAGAAAACAACCAAGCTCAGAGAGTACCAGGACCCCTTAGGATAGAAATATCTATGAAACAATGACAGAATGGGATTTGGGTTGTCTAGTACATATTAAATGTTATTTAATCATCAATTACTTTCCAATGAAGATGTATGTATGAGAACATAGATATTGAATTCTTGTCTTTTTTTAATTGTGACAACTGTATTTAAGAATGTGACAGCAAATGCTGACATTTAAATAAAAGTGAATTAACCTCTTTAAAACATCTGTGTTGATATATTATAATTCAGAGCTGTCAACATTATGTTCTCTTTACAGACATTCCTAATTTAGCTCGGGATGACTTTAATTCAAACAGATGCTAGAAGCAGTTTTTACATATAAAGAAAAAAAAAGAAAACACTTCCCAGCTGTGTTAATCTTTTAATCACCAAAATATGCTGTTTTAATCTGGAATGGAGTCAGTGCTGATCTTAAAATCAGCAATTTAAAAACATCACTGCTAGATAGGTCTTAGCAGAGTTGGGAAATCTTATCTTCCATAAGATCTGCTTCATTCTACTCTTCCTGTACTTAAGATCTTCATCCATGGATTATATGTACATCTTTCTCTGTTTTCTAATTGCTAATTGCACAGGAATAATATGACTTGATGGATCATGCACCCTACTGATAATTCAAATAGCATCTATGAATTTCATTCTTGGCCCTCTTATTTAGAAAAGGACATTGTGGGCACAATGTGGTACTCTTTGTCTACAACTCCAAGCAGCTACAGCTAGTATAATTAAGGTAAAATAAACTGAATTCAGCCATTTCTCTGAAATGTCCACAACATCAGTTTTCATGATCTCTATTTTATCAGGAAAATATAAGATATACCCAAGAATTAAGTATATACATCAGTGCCCCCATCTAGTTCATTATTAGGGCAAAGGTGAAACTAGTTTGGATAGTACACTATAAAAATAAAAACTTTTACATTTGGAACTGCTCATTTCCTCAATTTCCAGAAAGAACACAGCTAGCTAACAACTGGATATGTCCCAAGATAACTAATACTGCAACAGGTATACTTACGCTGATAATATTTATCTGCCATAAAATTTTAAAAATCCAAGAGATTTGCTGCAGTGCAAAGGCAAAACTCTGGCTTGGAATATCACTCCAATAATCTTTCTGCATCCTTACCTTCAGCTATTAACATACTACTGGCCTCGGTGCATACCATATTTTTCGGAGTATAAGATGCACCGGAGTATAAGACGCACCTAGATTTTAGGGGTTGAAAACAAGGAAAAAAGTATTCCTTGTCAAATTTGAAGAC
>JANHFM010001153.1:0-13242 GCA_032468115.1 Grayia smithii
TTTTATTACAGCCCTCTGTAACTGGTTTACAGAGTCAGCATATTGCCCCTAACAATCTGTATCCTCATTTTACCAACTTCAGAAGGATGGAAGGCTGAGTCAACCTTGAATCAGTGAGATTCAAACTCCTGGCAGTAGGCGGTTAGCCTACAATACTGTAATATTGTGCAACTACGATTTCCTAATGATAATAGAGCCACAAGGGCCACAGCTACTCTCAAGAGTCAACAAAATGTTCATTTGCCCATAGTCCTCTGAAATGCGCATTCCATATGCCCCTTGAGCAATCCCTGTCTTAATCTGCCAATTTCAATGGAACAGATTCCAGAATAACTGAATTTCATTTGAGAATGAATTGCAATATGGAGAGAAAATGTATATGAACAATACCATCCATTTATACAGCATCAAATTCATTCTGATAGCTGAATTATATCATGTATTCTCATCTACTTTACAGCCTAAAACATTGCTGCTTCATAGAAGTTCCTGCTCTACTCAAGAACTAATCCCCAACAGTTGTAATAAATGTTAGCTTCCATTTCCTTAATTCTCTGCTAACACAGTCAATGGTTGTGTTGGACAGGAACTAAGGAAGTTGAAGCAGGCAAAAGGTGAAGGTGGGGAAAGTTGAGCAATGTAGCCCTTGGCAGCATTTCCTAAGCAAAAATAACTAGTCTCCCAAAGAATGAAGACTTTGAACAAGAAAAACAATTACGTGAAAGAGCCCAAAGGTGCTTTTCCAAAAGGCAACTGGACTTTCTTGGGGGTGGGGGGGTTCTTTACATCTCCAAGAACCTTCTTCATTTCATCCAAGCTTCTCAACCAGGCTTCCTGGATGAGAAGTGAAACATTTTGAAGGAAAACATGAAGTGGCAAGAATTTCAACAAGTTTGGCATTCCTTATAATGCTCAACTTGTCACGGCCTCTCCCTTTCTGTTGGTGGACTTTGGTATAACTTGCTTTGGAGGTTAACTTTATGGAATGAAAATGAAAAACTTCCAACTCAACAGATTTTGCTGAACCACAATTCCTAACAGCCATATTTGGCATAGCCAATCATGACTTTTTAATCTTACAACATCCTTATAAATATCAGGTGCCAAACTCTCTGCAGAGAATAGCCAGAATATATCCTATCAGTCATCACATTATCACTCTTCAGTTGTAGAGGGTTACTTATGACTTGGATTTGAAGTTTCGACAGCTGCCTCCTCCTCATGGCTACGAGCAAAATCGGCCCCTAGCAAATCTTTAGCAGTTTGCTAAATGACCACTGCAAAAAAGGTTACAAAATCAGGTCACTCACATAGGTGACCCAATTTATGACTGTCAAGATAACTGTAGTGGGCAGGCTTCATTATGGTCATAACTTGACGACTACTTGTACTGAACTACAGCTTTTAGCAGCCCTAGCAGAATAGGAGAAGACCTGTATATTGCATGGGTCAGAAGGGCTGAGAAGGTATCTGCAGACCCTTCACATCCTGGACATAAACAGTTTCAACTCCACCCCTTGGGATGCTGCTATTGGCCATTGCATGCCAAAACAACTAAACAGGGACAGCCACCCTCCCCCCACCCCATGCTATCACTCTGCTGAACATCTTACACTGCTGTCTAATTTCTCTTCCAAAGGTGCTTTTTCAAAAGGCAAATTGACTTTTTTCTTGAAAAAGCATCTTTGGGACAACCATGACCTGGATGGCTGAGTCTCCAAAGACATCTAATCTCTATGTATATTTATCCATGTAGTATGGTTATGGTATTATTATTTATCCATATTAATTTTCTTCACTCCTCCTTTATTGGTATTATTACTATAATCACTATTCTGTTGCTTTACATGTACACTGAGTCCTTTTGTACCGGAGACAAATTCCTCATGTGTCGAATCGTACTTGGCCAAATAAAGTTACATTCAAGTCAATAGTTCCTAATACGAAATGATGTAGTTGAGTTTTACCTGCCCATATGCACTCTTTGTACTTCTGACATAGAGGTATGGATTGGAAATGGGGATTCAAGGAATATTTAAAAAGTAATTTAGGTAATTTATAAATTGAAATTAAATCCCGCAATGCCCAAATCCAACTTTTCAGGATTACCATAATACAATCCTCTACCAAAATGCTAATACTGAATTCAAGAGGATTTATTTCAGAAAACAGAATTGTCAAAAGCCGTAATAAAATGGACCACTCTGAACAGATGATAATGACTATTACATGCCACAAGAAGATCATTTTATTCCAGGAGGGCTCTTGTACAATATTGCAATTTCGCCACATTACAAAGCTATAATTTATTTATGTACCTGTAGCAATTTTCAAATTAAAAAAAACTTTTAAAATTTAGAATTTTACTACAAGAGGTATGTACATAACAAAAAGAGCTTGCTAGCTTGTAGACCCATTCTTTACACCACTTCAGAAAGTACCGGAACATCTAGCAAAACCAGACAAGGCAGGACGAGCTAGAGTCTTCCACCCAAATCAGAGGGCTTCAAGGCATTTATTTCAGGTGGTTCAAGCAACGTTACCATTTTGGCCATTTAGTTCATCTTCACATCATATGTACATTTCAACAAAATAAACTTTTAAACGCCCTATTTCATTTATTAAATTTATATGCCGCCTATCTTCCTAATAGGGCGACTCTAGGCGGCCTACAGAACGTAAGTATGTAGCTTACTTATTGCCAAATGTGGTACTTCAGTAGCTCACGTACACTAAAGGAACACTAGGCTCTAGTTAATGGGTAGTTCAGTAGAAAAAATGTTGTAGGAAACGTTTCAAGACTTTGTTCCTAAAGCATAGCTATGCATGTTTTAAAATCAATTTTGAGATATAAATGATGGTTGTCTATCCTTCTCATTAGGCTCAGAGGAATATGTATTTACAAAGGAGTTTATAAGAACCGGGATGCAGCTGACATTTAATCACTATCATCAGATCCACGATATGAGCCTCGTTCTGAAGCCTCGTTGTTGGAAGCCTCTGGCTCAGACTCATTAGCCGAGGCCTCATTGTTAGAGACTCTCTCTGACTCTCTGTCAGAATCAGCACTGCGGGAAGCTGGGCGGGATTCGTTCTCAGAACCACCAGAGTGACTTCTTCCTGACTGCACAGACTCATTATCCGACTGCTCTGAATCAGACTGTCTTCTCTTTCTCACTGAACCATCACTGTCTGAGTCTTCATCCGAAGGGCGGGCACTGGATCGCCTGGGACTGCCTCCCTCACTGCCAGACTTGTTACTGTTGTCCAAATCACTGTCAGACACAACATTTTTGTTACGCCGCTGCTCGGCATCATCTGAGTCACTGTTGCTGTTCCTGGCATTGCTGTTCAAGCAAAGAAGAGAAAAATAAAATGCAAACACCTGAAGCAGAACATTAAGCTGTATATGAAATATTACAAGTTCACAGGAGTTATGTTAATTTTGTCCAGCATAATAGATCTTACGCCAAGAAAGATAAATGAAGTATCACTTGTGATAATTTGTTCTTGTTTATGTATGGTATACTGAGACTGTCCTTACCTTTATAGTTTTTGAGATGCCTAGTTTATACCTTTTCATATAATTTTGTAGCCAGAAAAGAAAGTACTGATTAACCACATTTATACATTTTCAGGAAGTTTAATTATGCATAATTGCACTCTAGAGGTTACGGAAATATTTTGAATAAAACTATCACAAATATGAAAGATCATTTCTGATCTTGAGACAAGAGTTTAACCTCAAAACACTTCCCAAATGTTCTAAATAATTATCTTTGGAGTACGAATCAGCTGCTTCCTATTTGAAGTAAGGTATTTCTTACTTCAAATGACTTGAATCAAAATGTTTTGCACATCATTGATGCTTTTGGTGTGTTTTCCACATAGATACACAATTATCCCCATGGACAGAATCAGGATTAATTACATTGAGCATGAAGAAGCTGTATCTCCTTAAATTTCCTTCCTTAGCCTAATACTTGGGGGGGGGGGGTCCCAACAAAGAACTATTAAATGTTACCAACCTATTACAGGTAATCCTCTCTCAATGACCACAATTGGGATTCTCAACTCCATTAAGTGACATGAACGTTAAGTGAAACATCATGTGACTGTGCCCAACTTATGACATCCGTTCTGCTGCAGTCATTAAGCAAATTTCCTGCAGTTTTTAAGTGCAACATCACATTATCATGACTTGCAGCTTCCTGCCAGCTTCTCCACTGACTTTGCTTGTTGGAAGCCAGCTGTGATGTTTGCAGTTTGATCTAGTGGTAAAAGCATTAGCCTAGAAAGTAGGAGATTGTGAGTTCAATTCTCGCCTTAACCTTAAAAACCAGCTGGGTGACTTTGGGCCAATCACACTCACTGAGTCCAACCACCTCATAGGGTGTTGTTGTGAACAAAATAAGAGGATGAATATTGGATGTTTGCATATGTTTGCTATCTTATTTTTTTTTAAAAAGGTGGGATATGAATAAATAAAATGGCAATCACATGACTGTGGGACACTACAACCATTGGAAGATGCTGAGGACTGATTGTAAACCTAATTTTCAGGGTAGGTTTGACCGGTCATTAAACAGGGCAGTTGTTAATCAAGGGCTACCTGTACCCATGAAGACATAGAAAATACTAATAGATTTTGTGTTTTTCATAAAAAATATAAAACACTCTATCAAGATGAAACATAATGAAGAGTCACTCGATTTATCTGAATTTTTAATAGGTTTCTTAATCTTTCATAATTTAGTTCTATTATCCTTCAATTAAAAGTTACTTAGGATAGACAAGGATCTATTCACTCTGCTTTTTTCATAATTTTGAAATGGAGAAGAAAATACATGTTACCTATGACTCCATTTTTATCAGAATAAATCAATCACTATTACTTCCAATGGAGGAAAATATACATACCCATCATCAGCAATTTTGAGTTTATCTTCATCAGAGGAGTCATCGCTTGATGAAATTATGGCTTTAGATTTGATTTTCCCCTTCATTGAAAGAGGCAAGCGTTCTGGCTTGGACTACGGATAGGGAAAAAAAGTGATAGAACTTGTAAAGAAAATTGACTTTCAGCTCTTTTAATAAAATAAACTATAAAATATTCCTATTATAGAAGCTTGTGGTGGAAAATAAAATGATTTAGCTATAAGGCGGATACGCATTTCTCTTTCTATCCATGTGTTATTAAATTAAACGCAATCCCATAGGCCTAGAATGGAAAAATAATTTCCAATTGCTAAAGACTGAACTAAAAAACTATGCAGGAAAACCATTCAAACTTTCAAGAAACTGCTAAACTCTGTCTTAACAAAGGAGGTTAATATATGCTGTGAGCCTGGAGGTGCCAGGATACACATGAATATCTCCTATATCTACCTGGCTACCACCTGCATTTGACTTTTTGCATTAAAAATGTTTCAAATTAAAAAAACAGAACAAGAACCAAAAGCTGTTATCCTGGAAGAAATAAGCTCCAATTTTCCATTTCTTCAGTTCTAAATTAATTAAATTAAATTAACTAAATTAATTTAATTTCATTAAATGAAAAGATGGAGGAGGGAGACCATCGAGCAAGGAATAACATTAAAGGAAGATATGGCTAAAGGATCTGACTTTCCTTATACTATTTGAAGGACCGTGAATAGGTTGAAGGTTGGAGTGCCTTAATGTAAAACCAATAATCTCAAGTGGAAGCTCTTGATAGCAACATGCTTATATGAATGTGGAGAGACACAGAGCCTAGCCCATCTGCTAGTATGTCGGCTGCTACCAGAAGCATGTACTGATAATGACTTATTTTTGGCCAACGACAAAGCCAAGAAGGTGGCTTCATTCTCTCGGTTTAAATTTGATCTATACATGGAAGAAGAAGAAGAATTTCTAAAGAGTCCTGAACCTTGGTTAGAACCTACAGATGATTGAGGATGCAAGTGCTCTGAAAGAAGTGTGTTATACCTATCAGATAAAGGTAAGCAAAGAAACAAAGAGGCTAAAGGGGTTTGCAGACCTCATTTTAGTAAATTTAGTATTTTAGAACTGCATTACATCTCCCACTGAAGCCATTTTGTGAATGGACAAGCTTCTTCTCTCATCAGCCCTTTTATAACATGTCCTTATAATGCTACAAATTATGTTCATTAACCGGAAAAGGTGGGGACCTCTAGCTAAGATCCATGCTAAGATGCTTCAGTCTTCAATTTAGTTCAAATAGAAATAAGTGAAGCAATGCTATGTGCAAGCAAGGATGGTGCTTTCTAGGACATTCCACCATGCAACCTTAAACTGAAGTTTTTTAATGAGACTCACAGAGCACTTAATGAAATAGTTATAAATCATACCATTCTTCTCTTCTCAGTTTTGGCTGGGCGGCGCTTCTTCTGTCTGGGTGCTGTCTCGTTTTCATCATCATCAGTATCACCATCTCCTTTTTGAGATCTTGAGAAAAACACACACCCAAATAATCAACAAAGTTCTATAAACACATGTCCTGATCAGATCTCTACAAAGAAAAAGAAAAAACCTACCAACTTAACAATATAGACAAACATAATGAGTATCATGATTGGTCTCATGTTTTTCTTTTTTAAAAAAGCTCACTGCAGAGCTAATTCTTGAAATGATTTCAAATAATTTTTAAAACATAAAACAGCAATTAAAAACACATCTACAATAGCAAAAAGGAAAAAAAAGACACTTGTAAACACCAGTTCATAATAATGCCAGAAACTGCAGTTCAGATGCCATGGCTAGGCTCTGAATGCTTCTATTAGTACACATCAGGACTTTGTTGGTTCTTCCGCACTATCAAAAACTGCTCTTTTCTGAGTTTTAAGCAGTGTAGAATCAGGCAGCAAGGCAAGTTAGAGCAGTAATGGAAAGAAAGGAATCAAACTTCCCAATGTGAATTATCAAATTCACTGTGTACACCCTCATTTCCCTCCAAAGGATTTCACCTTCGTCGCTTCTTCTTTTTCTTCTCTCCGTCCTCTTCTTCACCATCTTGTTCACTGCCACTGCCCTTCCTCCTCTTTTTCTTTTTGGATACTGGAAGGTCTTCATCACTGTCATCATTGACAAACTCATCAAATTCTCCAGTTTTTCTGGAACGCTGTCACAAAAATCATAAGCCAGAATGCATTGTTATTTTTAGATGAAAATCCTCTGCTTAATCAAGCATTTTGGAAGTGAGCTACCCTCTAGTTTAAAAGAATACAGAGTTAGAAAATTTCACACTTAATTTATGGTGTTTTTTATCCTTCCTTTCAGAATTGTTATTTTTAGGATTCACATTATGCAAACACAGATTAACAGAAATCGTAAACTAAAAAAAGAATAGAATAATCCAATTAATCCTTAATCTTCTAACACTACTTTTGCTAACTAACATTAAAATCGGCCAGTCATTTGTAACTAAGAGCACCTGAAAATTAAAAGTGATGGAAAAATGAAAGACATGAAATGCTAGAATGCTAAAATTAAATATAGAGAAGTACGGAATCTAGACAGAGGAAAATGTTGCTGCTTTTCTTAGAAATTTTGTAAAGACTTATTTTAAGAGATTCTCAAAAAAAGATCAAGAGGCATGGAATACAACCAATCAGGTAAACTATGTGGTAATCAAATGGAATAAAGCACAGGATAATTAGATGAAAACACTAATAATTTCATATAGAAATAAAATATTTTCTATTGGAAAATATAATGTAAGCATCTGAATATGTAGAGATTATGAATATAGGAAATCAAATGATAAGATCACAAAACTTAATTATACTAATGCAAAATTAAAATGAAGTATGTTTTGAGCAATTATTATAAAAGTGCAAATTAATGCTGCAAGACTTCAGCCTACTTTCTCCTATTCTCTCAGAGATCTGAACGCTCATTTTGATTACTATTTTAATAGCAATTAAAGGAAATGAATTGATATGAATGAAAAGGAATTGGTAAATGTTCACACAGACGGAGTTAAGGAATTAGGACTTTCTTAACATGTTTATCAAGGAGGCAAAAAACATGATGTATCATCTTGAGAGAGCAGAAAAGACACATTGTATTACTTGGATGTAGTAGATGCTTGAGAGGTAGTTGACCAAACTAATAAATCAAGGAGTCTTGATTTGACAATAATATGTCTGATTATTTTCAGAAAGACACATGAGGGCGATAATCAGCATGAGACATAGGCTAAACTTTTAGGATCAGCCAAAATCCCAGAGATGTTGGATGAATCAGAAGAAGAGATGCTGGCAGTCTGAAAATTCTGAGTATAAAAATATTTGATTTTAGGGTAAGAAATCAGAAGACTTCAACCATCAACCAGCTATATCACAAGTCCATCTTCTCATAGCTCTCTGTAACTCTTTGTATTTGTTGGGTTTTCTAATTGGATCAGCCATCTGATTAGAGCCTCACCCTTTGGTAAAGGTCTTCTAACCTAATTATGAAAAGATACAAGTTAAGAGAGGATTCAGTCATGGACTATATCAGACAACTTTACTTCATGAGAGACTGCTTTTCTGCTTGACACTAAGATAAAATATAAAAGGTTTAACTTATCTTATCACATATACTATAAAGCTGAATTCGGCCAGGATTTTCTAATGTTAACCTAACCTAAGGGTGAAAATGAGGGGAGTGTGTTTGTAACTGAGAACAGATTTCCCACAAAATCTATTAGATTTTCATTAAAATGGGTAAGGAGGACTAAAGGAGGGCTCAGCTGGATCCTAGAAATAACTGTAGGATAAAATTCAAAGCAGAGAAAAGGCAGAGGGGGAAATTTTGTAAAACAAAAGAAAAAATTGAACAGTGCATACAGGCAAAAATATAATATTACAAGGAAAGAGAAAATCTAGTTCTTAAGTAAGTAGAACCAGAATTTTCTAATACCATGATGAGGAACCAAGAAAACCATAAAAGTTAATAAGAGAATAATGAAAAGAGACAATGAAAAGTTTGCTGAACAGTCAGAATACTTGAAGATGTTTCAAATGATGCAATGGAAATAAAAATGAGATAATCACTGACAAACAACTTTGTAGGTCATTAAACAGAGGTGTAGAAGAATCAAAGAGACAAGATTGTTACTTTCTATTTAAAAAAAAAAACTGCTTCTTTTTGCCCTTAAAAAATAAGGCTTAAAAATGTCTATGTATCAAAATCAGTACAAAACTGGTCTAAATGTCTCTTATATGAATACCTTTTCAATCTGATTAAATTCAGCATTTGCTATCTATAGCTTAATATACTACTAAACTCATGACCCATTGGATCATTCTTTTTTCCATATATATAATGTAGGCTGGCACTGTTTCCTCTTCCCTCACAACCCTCAGCAGAGCCCTGGTGAAGTCTTCTCCTTGGCTGACCTGTGGAACTGCCTGCAACTCTGCTGGGAGCAAGGGGAACAAAGGGAACGATGGATGAGGAAAACTGCACCGTTACTCCCTTTCCTGGTATGTCCCAAAAAACTCCCTTCCTCCAGGGAGAGAAAGAGCTTACCCAGCTTACCCATCAGCAAATCTCACTTGGCATCAGGCATTCAAATTACTCTTGGAGCACGGTGGCTCAAATGATTAGGATGCTGGGTTTGGAGGTTAGCAAGCCCATGTTCAAGACCCAAGTGCTGCTGAGTGGCGGGGGTGAGCTCCCATCACTCACTCCAGCTCCTTGATGAGGACATGAAAGCCCCCATGGGTGTCCCCTGGGCAACGGTGATGTCACCGGCTAATCCTTTCAACCCAGAAATGCCTTAAACTGTGCCTCCAACATAAACGAGACAGGATGAGATCTGAATTACTCCCTTGTCCTTCCATCACCATCCACCACTCTTAAAAGAGATTTCAGTTTTTGCCTTTGGTTCCAAACCAGCCAATTTCCAGTCAACAGTCATGTCTTATCATCAGCCATTTGGGTGTGGGGACCAGAGGGAGACAGGAAAGACATGGGAATATGCCCCTCCCATCTTCCTTTGTACACATACAACCTACAGACTTCAGGGAAGACTAGTTGGAAATCACAATCATGTGACTGTGGCTAACTTTGTATTTCAGCAGCCACAACTTTGTGAATACAACTGGTGTGCAGATCTTTGAAATTTCCATTACACAGGAGCAATGGGTCCCAGATTTTAATGCATTCTTTAATTTTGCCCTGTTGAGGCACTTAATTAAAAAACTGTTGCCCTGTGATGAACCATTTCACTCAATTGAAAGTTATAAACAGACCAGAGTGTTTTAGTAATACATGGCCATAGAACAATCGTTTTTAAAAACTCTATTTTTATTTACCCGGCCAGCTCCACTACGCTTTTTCTCTTTTGAGCCTTCAACTTCTCCTGTGAACATGAGAATATTCTTGGTCTTCTCTACATATTGTGCTCTCTGTTCCAAAAGTTTCTTCTGTTCTTCTATTTCCCTGAGACGTTTTTCTTCCTGGAAAAGTGTCAGTAAGGAAACCAGTTATATTGTAGTTCCATGCAAAGCACCATTCTAATATTTTGGTTATTTTTTTAAAAAAATAAAGTATTGAAGACTTATTTGTGACCACCATGACATGGGGTCTGCCTTTAAACAGCTCTAAAACAATAATATGAAGAGAATTCAGTGCTTGTAGCACCACTGTAAATAGACAAGTGGAAATAAGCAAAATGTTTCTAGACTGGTTACAGACTGGATGAGGCACCTAAATTTTCATTCGTCTCCTTCTGCATCATTTGCAGCCTAAAAGTAAACCACCTTCCAAATTTATTTTACCCATTTACATCTTCAGAGCTGACATCCCTCTATTTATTCGTTTTTGCATTTTGTTGTAGCATGACAGCTCCTAGCTCAACAGAGAAAGTGATCCCAGCTCTGTTTTAGTGGTATAAGGAATAAAGGACCTGTTCTTTGAGTAACTTCTGACGCAGCAGTTCTTTTTCTTGCTCTTGTTTTGCTCGCAGCTCCCGCTCTTCTTCATCCTGCTTGCGAGCCCGAGCTACGTGATACTGAGCTTGGCTCAGCAGATCCGAACACTGCCTACAAGTTTGGGTTAAATTTGCAGACAAAAGCAGAAATAATGATGAAAAACACATTTCATGCCTCTGGCCAAATTGAAACTTTTTAAGAACAACGGACTCGTGAATGCTTGTAGTTAAGAGACTAGATTGTAGTAAATATGTCTATTTTAAAGAAAAACAGATCAATGCAGCTGGGAATTCACTGCTAATTTCCTAGAGAATTTTTATTTCTAACAATCAAATCATTTTTTTAAAGCAGTAGCCTGGCACCTCAAATTGTTCTGCCCTAGAAAAGATCAATTATTTATCCAACTAATTGGGTTACACTGCCTTGAGCCCCAATACCTGACAAATATCTGATTTTTTGTATTTAGCTTCATCATATGAACCCTTTATATTTAGATTTAGAATTTCTGAAGTGCTTTTATTCCAATAAAACTAAGCATTAGTTTCAGCTTTCATGGACAAGCGGCCTGCCAACACTTGTTTGAAACCGCTCTTTGTCTGACATCTACTTAATTAGGCAGTAAAAAAGATAAGTCCAATCCAGAAAACAAAGGCAGGTTTTCTTCATTAAAGAGAATCCTTGGAGAAATACAGCTTACAGAACATCTAGGATAACACTCTAGAATTCTTTCAAAAGAGGTATATGACAATATTTGGAAAATTCTGCTAGAACTAATCAAAAGAAATATAAAAACTATTGTAATAATCCACAGAAAATATTAGTTCTCCAAGAGCAGGCATCAAAACCTGCCACGTACGGCGTCAACGTTATCGCCAGTGGTAAAATCCAATTTTTTTTACTACCAGTTCTGTGGGCTTGGTGGGCGTGGCAGGGGAAGGATACTGCAAAATCTCCATTCCCACCCACTCCAGGGGAAGGATATTGCAAAATCTCCATTCCCACCCCACTCTGGGGCCAGCTAGAGGGGGTATTTGCTGGTTCTCCGAGCTACTCAAAATTTCCACTACCGGTTCTCCAGAACCTGCTGGATTTCACCCCTGATTATCTCCTAATTATAAGTTGACTCTCCTTCTCTTGTGGGTTTAAGCTACAGATGTACATAGCTAACCTTAAAAGTCTGTACTAAACTAAACTGAAACCTGCAATTCAAATACCTTGTTTATTTCATAAGGAACTGATTCTTGAAAGCACTGGTTACATTTTTTTTTACCTGGCTTCGGTTGCAGCAAGAGCCAAATCAAATCTCATTTTATCTCCCACTTTGCTCAAGTAACTGAAGTATCTGAATGAGAAACAGAAAATTAGGGATATCTTAAAATTCTTCCAAAACAATCTGTCTTTTCTCCCATGTGTGTTTTCGTTAAAAGTTGTGTACATGTTTATCATAAACTAGATGATGGCAAAATTAAGATACTGCTTTTTAATTTCACATCCCACTCTCCATCTTTATCTCCCCGTCAAACCACTCTTTCCGTTCCTAGACAAGAAAGTACTCTCAAAGTATTTTAATTGCTCATAATAATCTCATAATAATCAACACAACAATTTCTACTTCTTCAATGAGATTGAAGTGCATCTTTTAAAAGTGAAACAGAATCATCTTGCAGATGGCTCAAGACAGGTTTTGGAGAATCTGTTTCAGAACTTGATAAACTGATTATTCTAGGGATATCTCATACAAAAGAAATAAGGCAACATATTGTATAAACCTGAGAAAACAATAGACTGCCTCAATACATTTAAGTCAAAAAAGATTTAATTTTAAGAACAAGCGTGCAATTCAAAACCACTTTTTTGAATGGGACGTATTCTGTTTCTGCTTGAATGGGCACCCCTCCCCTCCTGGCCCCATTTTGTATATTGAAACCGGCAGTAATGCATGCAGGCTAGAGCACTAGACCCAATTCAGAAGCTCTGATCTTCTGACTCTCTGGATTTTTAGACTCTGCTGAAAATGTTCACATGTACAGGTAGTCCTCGACTTACAACAGTTCATTTAGTAACCATTCAAAGTTACAATGGCACTGAAAAAAGCGACTTATGACCATTTTTCACAGTTACAACTTTTATAGCATCCCCATGATCACATGACCAAAACTCGGATGCCTGGCAACTGGTTCATATTTATGACCGTTGCGGTGTCCCAAGGTCACGTGATCCCCTTTTGCGACATTCTGACAAGCAAAGTCAACAGGGAAGCCAGATTCACTTAAGAACCGGGTTATTAAATTATCAACTGCAGTGATTCACTCGACAACTG
>JANHFM010001153.1:13342-25710 GCA_032468115.1 Grayia smithii
GAGGGGGAGAGAGACAGCAAGAGAAGGGTTTTGTGGCTGGGTAGGCATGGCTGGATAGGCGTGGCTAGGGGGTCATGTGATGAGGTGAGTGACATTGAGTTGGCCACGCCCACCCAGATTTTGTGGCTCACGGTGATTTTTTTTTCTATGGGAAACGGCCCAAATGGCTCTTTGAGTGTCTACGTTTGCAGACCCCTGCTCTAATGCAATGCTTATTATACCATGTGTGTGTGTGTTCTTAAATAAAAATTATATATCCTTACCTGTGTGCTAGCTCCAGTTCTTTCACAGCATTTAGTACTTCCTTCAGGTTACTTTTTTCATCTTTCAGGACAGAGGTAGCTAGCCTTTGCAGCACAAGAGCCACGTTGAACATAAGGACTGTATCACTGGGTGCTACATGTCTTGCCTGAGAATTCAAATTTAATTTAAAATTAAACCAATGTGAACTAGCCAGAAAGTTGAAACTGTTGTTACAACATACCTAGGAAGCCATTCAGGCTTTCTCAGTAATGGCCTCCCACAAGTTGGAGAAGAGGAAATTTCCCTGGAGAGCCTATGGCGTATGATTATTCATCTCCTTTTTTTATGTTGTACAGTAGCCATAATTTGTGATTTTGGTTTGTGATGACTCTCTATGTAGCAGGGGTTCCTAAACTTTTTGCCATCACACCTTCCTTTAGCCCAATCTTAATGTACACGTCTTCCTTAAAAATATCCAAATAGAAAATGAACATAAATGAACAGTTGAAAATAATACAATGAAACTTTGAGAAAGGTAGATTTATTTTAAAAATACAACTAAAAGGTTCTTCCTACGTCCCTGGTCTCTGCACCTCCCTAAGGGAGGCACACCTCATAGTTTGGGAACCCCTGCTCTATATTGTATCTGGGTGATATTTGGGATTAATTACTTTTTTCTTCCTATAGAAGTTTTATTCTACTTAGGCTACTTTTTTCCAACATGGCAGTTTTATTGTATTTTATATGCTATTGTAATAACTGTGACTGTATAGGATTCATGGGTATATAATCAACCTTTAATAACAACTATTATTGATAATTGTTTGGGTAAATATTAGAAACTTCCTACCTTTAGCAATGTTTGTTTGCATTCTTGTAATTTACCACATTTGAAGAGAGCTCGGGCCAAATATAGCAATACTTCTGTGTTCTGATGTTTATAGAATTTTCTGAGACAATTCTCATACTATGGTAGGGAAAAGAATAAACGTTTGAAGAATTAGTTTAAATTGCCAACTTTTATAGTGTTTCAGACAAAACTGCACTGCAGCCAGAATGCAATGCTGAACACAGCCTTATAAATGAGTTTGCAAAGATCTCTTAGTAACTTCCAAAAACTTACTACAACATCCTGCATTTCTACATAGGTTGCAGAAGAGAGCAAAGCTCCCTCTTTATACCCAATACAGCAGCACAACAAATCCAATGTTTTAGCAGCTTAAAAAATCCTCTCCACTATGAAGGCTGGAAAGCAAAAAAATGAGTTTCCTTTTCCATGCAGTCAGCTTAGAAGCCAAACACATGTATATAAATTTCTATGATACATAGTACAAACTCTATCACACATGGCATATCCAAAGTTTGCCAATATGTTATCTGTAATTTCATGATTTATTTTTCATTCAGTTTTCAGATCCATGGGAAAGATTTTTCTTTTTCAATCCTCTTTCAATACTGCAGTCTTAAAAATAAAAATTCATCTGGCTATTTAATACGGTCATGTCTTTCTTCTGGACATTAACTATTGATTACTAGACCACTCAGTCTGCCAATTATGTGCCTCAATTATAGCAATCTATCTCCAATTCTTTATTATAATGATAACCTAGACCATTTAGTATATGCAATAACCATTGGTGAAAAGATCCCATGCTAGGATTGCCTATAAAGAGAAAACCAATACCACCAATTCAGTTCTGTGAAAATATCCATTACCAGCACAATTTAAATGTGTTTTTTTTTAAATAAAAAGCAAAAGGTACTGAAAACATTCATGGAATGATCCAATTTAGCCCAACATGATGTATTCATGAACACCAAGCTGTAAAAATCATCCTTACAGAAAAAGATTCAGCTTGAAATTCTGACTTCAGTGTTTACACAAAACATGTCCTAAGTCAAGGTATTTGTTAAGGATTACCATCTGCACAGCACTGATGTACTGCTTCTGCTCCACATAAATGTGTGCAAGATTAAGCCACACGTCGCTGATATCTGCGGTTGCCTCTCTCACTTGGGCAAAAACATCGCGAGCCTCACGGAAATATCCTTTGTGTGCTAGCACAGCTCCTAAAAAGGAAAATCCGATTTCCAGATCCATGCAAAGTCATTGCAAAATTGTTATGTAAAAAGAAAATTTGAGACAAGGAATCTTAGTACCTATGCCATTAGCAGCATACAAATTCTTGGGGTCATTCCGGAGGACCTGTTTGTAGATGGCAAGGGCACGATCTTGATGACGTTTTTCCTGCAACAGAGATGGGAACTCTCAAGAAAATGAATACAGGTAATCCTCAACTTACAGCCATTCGTTCAGTGATCTTTCAAAGTTACGCTTACCACTGTCACAGTATCCCAGTCATGTGATCAAAATTTGGACGCTGGGGCAATTGCCATGTATTTACAACACTTGCAGCATCCCTGGGTCATGTGATCATCATCTGTGATCTCCCACCGCCAGCTTCCGACAAGCAGTCAATGGGGGAAGCCAGATTTGCTCAATGACCACACGATTCACTTAACAACTCCACTGATTTGCTTAACAGCTGTGGCAAAAAAGGTTGTAAAATCTAAAAACAAGAACGCACTTAACTGCCTTGTTTAGCAATGGAAATTCTGGCCCCCATTATGGTCATAAGTTGTGGACTAGTTGTATTTACAATATTTATCAAATTGTTTTAATAACTTTTCTGGATACTCAAATGTTAAAATATATTAAAACATATTAATAAAATATATTAAATATATTAAAACAAATGTTAAAATATATTAAATGCATCCCACAATCAATATAAAAACTAATGTAAAATCCTTGGCAAAGAAAGAGAAGAACTGTTTATCCTCTCATTTTTTTTAAGATTTCCATTTTAGACCAATTTCGTAAAAGTCTTACTCTCCATTGTTGTTCAAGTATATCATAAATTCATAGTACATAAAGAGAAAGGGCTGATTAATAAGAGCAATTTGTAATTTTATATTATGTAAAACAATTTCCATTTCTGCACAAAACTTCCTCTCTCCTATTTAGGAAGACTGGGGTATGGAAAATCCATTCTTCCAGCACTTTGTGGATTTGAAAATCAGGATTAGACAAAAAGCAGTGCTCATCCATTGAAGCAGCTGCAATAAAGACAGTGTAAAGCTGCAGAGTATTTACCTTCTCTCTGTCTCTGGTGGGTTGGTGCAGAGTCTGCAACCACACATTGCCCAAAGCCAACATAGAGTAAGTGTCATTCTGTGTTGATGGCTGTTTCAATATTCTTTCAAATTTCTTCTGCCCTGGACCCCATTCTTGCTTGGCCAGGTGAAGATTGCCAATCAGGGACCAAGCATCAGGATGGTCCTGAAAATTCCAGTACACTAAAATTCAGCTTAACTGTAAGAAATACTTATAGTTCAAAAAGATCCACCTCTCCCCAGCTCTATCCCATAAAAGCTTTAAGAACTTGAGCAAACTTTTCTAAAATTCAAACTTTGGAAAAGTTTAAAGGGAGAAAATTCCACAATAGATGCTGTCCGTGAGACATTCCAACTACTCATACAAAAATACACTATGAAAATGCCAAAGCCAGCAATGAAACAATATGTATTTATTAGATTTTATGACTTTTGTTTAAAAAAAATAGTTAACAATGAATTGTTAATTGGCTATAGAAAAAATTCATGGCCTCAGCTGTAAAATTGCTTTCTAAAGGATGGCAAATTCTTACTGACCTGATTGATTTGAAGTGCTTCTTTAAACCAGTCAGAAGCTTCATAAAAGTTTCCTTTATCTCTAGCCATAGCTCCTAAACGCAGGTAGCCTAAAGAAAGATTTTAATGATCAAAGACTCATTTCCAGAACACAGCATCTTGTTTAATAAGCGCTTTGAATGATGCATATTTGCTCTTCTTTTAAAATATTACTACTGCACCAGATTGGGACAAAAGCAGAACAGATTAATTATAGTGCCAACCATCAGCTGTACTAGAGGTTCAAAAGCATCACACAATGATGCTAGCCATTTAGATGTCAAGTTAAAAGGAACAACAGAATACCTTTTTACAGAAGCAAATCTTCCTAATGCTACTTGAGTCAAACACAAGATGCTTCAGAAGCTCACAGAAATGTATTCTAATACGAGTCTATAAAGATGTCAAACAACAATGCTATCTTTTAAAGGTTTATCTTTTAAAACAACTGCATATACTTTGCATATTTGGATTTAAAGATGAAAAATTATGGGACTTTGGCTTATAATGGCAGTGTTTTACTGGCTATGGCAGCATATGCGATTATTTTCTTGTTTTTATAAATTTTATTAATCTTATTTTTAAGTCTTGATAGGATTAAGGTCCAAGCTTGTTCCTCTCCATCCAGATCCATAAGCTTCCAGGCCCCACAATAGAACTTTTCAGCATCACATGATCAGCTAGAAATTGAGCTGTACAATTGGATATTATCAATATATTGATGATACGTGATACTATGCCATTGAGTAAGCTTATTCAATGGTTTCATGTAGCTGATAAATAGGAATAGTGAGACCATAAATATCCTGTAAGCAGGGATATTGGGCTTGATACTTTACCCCTTATCAACACTAACTCGAACTGATTAGGGAGAAGAAGAGCCACCACAACCCACATTCCTTAGCTCCTGGAGCCATTACAGAAGGGTACCATGATTGCTGGTATTGAACCTCATACAGATCATGCAGAGCCATCATAGCTGCATTGTTTCCATTCAAGCTTCACCAGAGGTCATGCATAAGTGCACTCATTGCCATCTCACCACTATGCCCAGAACCAAAGCCAGACTGAAAATGCTTATTCCAGGAACCTCTGGCACCATACCCCAACCATGTTCTCCACAAGTGTTCTTAAAAGAGACACTAGACACTGGACAGGAATTATCCAACACAGTCCAGCAGTGGCTTTGTAACATATCACCATTTCCTTCAAGGCAGTGAGATCCTACCCCTACCCAATGAACTATGAATGAAAGAGAAATTATTTCATACAGTTATTTCTAATAGCAACTCAATGCACAGATCTGTGACATATCATAGTTTACAACAGTTTGGAAAGGTACACTTGCAGCTATTTTCAATTTAAGGATTGCAACAAGGTGTCTTACAATCAACATAATTTGGATGCTCCCTTAGGATGTTTTTGTACAGTTTCTCTGCTTCGTGAAATTCACACATTGCTTCATATAATCTGGCTAAGTTGTATGATGTTGTCACGGAAATTGCATTGTAGTAATGTTCATCATGCTCCGCTTCTGCTTTAGCTCTATCCAGGGATGCCAAAAAATATTTCTAAATGCAAGTATAAGAAGGAAAAAAAAAAGTGTGTATTTATATATGTGTGCACATACATTATACATACACATATGCACGTATGTGTTTACCCGCACAGCCAAGTTATAACCATATTGCATACAAACAGTTATGGTGGTTGGGAAGTTGAGATTCATACCTTTGCTTCTCCTAAGTTTCCAAGTCTGAAGTGGAGAGCACCCACATTATTTAAAATTTCTGGGGGAACATCAGCTTGTACTTTTTCCTGAAGTATTCGTGTTGCTGTGCCATAGGCTGAAAGAGCACCCTATACATTTAGAGACAGTGGAAGGATTTAGTGTAACGTGTAATTGTTCAGCATGAAACAAGTCTACTTTACCCACCTTTTATATACCTGTATATCTGTCTGCTCAAGGATTTGTGCTAGCTCAATCCAAGCTTCCACATCATCTGGATACTGTTCTGTCACCTTCTTTAAATGACCCTATTAAAAAAAAAGCAGCTTGTTACTTTATATAATTGATTTAGAATTTCTCTGAAAAGTGCCACATAGTAAATAGTTTTCTGAGGCTGTTGTAACTTTGGTTGTTAAATGAAGAGACCTAAGTTAAGGACTGCATGCAGTGTCTAAAATTCAGCATTCTATCAATACTTTTACCAGTAGTGTAGCATTTGCTGTTTCTAAGACAAACGTTCCCGTTTTAAAAGCAAGTTCCAAATACCTCTAAATTTAACCATGAAAAGAAAATCCCACCTTCGCTCCTTCCGTCGTGACCTGAAGACATGGCTATTCTAACAGATCAGCTGACGTGATCGGGTTTTTAATTTGGTCCATTCTAAATTGTCTTAACTATTTTAAACTATTTTTAAACTTTTTATTGTATAAACCTCTTTTGTAAGCCACCCCGAGTCCCTTGGGAGAAGGGCGGCATATAAATCAAAGTAATAAATCAAAGTAATAAATAAATAAATAATATATACTAGGTCTATAGGCAATATTAATTAAATATCAATTTTACATGTATTTCTCAAAAATAACTGTCAACTGAGTTTGAGATTTCATGTTAAATTTAAGAGTGATGAATTATAATTTTGCTCTTATCTCTTGAGGCTTACTGTACCTTTGCAATATCTCGTTTGTCTTGATCTTCTGAAGCAGCATAAAGAGATCCAAGAATTTTCATGGTCTCATAATTGTTAGGGTAGGCTTTCAAAACTTTTTCAAAGCATTGTGATGCATTTTCTTTGTCTCCTCGGTAAATGTACATTTGACCCAGTCCAAAAAATGGCAGTACAAAAGATGAAGAGGCAAATTGTGTGGCTTGGTAATAATACTGGAAAGCTTGATCATAATCTTCCTAATGAAAGGAAGAACATAAGGAAGAAAGGCATTAAAACTTGGAAAACTCTTAGGAAAATAAGATTGCAAAACAGAAAGAGAGGTATGTAAGACATAATATACCTGAACGTGAAAAGACCTGGCCAGCTGGTAGCAACTCTCTGCCTGCATTGCTTCTACTTCTGTATTGTGAAAAGCATGAAGTGCCAAATGTTGGACCTTACCATAATCCTGTATAAAGAAAATAAGATTATCATAATAATATTTTCATAGTATTGTATAGTATAATATAGTATATTCTAGGGCAGGTGTGTCCAACCCACAGCCCAAGGACCACATGTGGCCCTGGACAGCTGTAATGCCACTCCACAAGATAAAATAAAAATACAAAAAATAAAGGCAGTTTGCTACTTATATACTTTAATTATATATTTTATATATGGTCTAAGACAATTCTTCTTCATTCAATGTGACACACAAGCAAGCCAAATGTTTGGACACATGGTCTGAGGTATAGACTGAAATTCAAGTTCTTAGAAACCTTAGATTGACCATTTGTTACAAGTGCAATAATTCATAATTTCTTGAAGATATTGCTGCCTATACAATCCTTAACTTTTAAAGTGTGGCCATCATAATAGTTGAGTTTACACATATTCCAACTTGAAGTCTGGGTTAGTGTAATGTACAAATTCAGCCAATGTTTGAAAGAGGATTCATGTGTATCTCTCCCCCCCCCCACACAAACATTAATGAACCTCCTGAAGCCAGTTTGCAAATTTCACATCACTATGGAATATATACTTATATCTTATATATTCCAGATAAATACCACAGACAAAGATTGATGAAACTTGTTTTTATGACCTTCATCATTTGCATTAGCATGTCCTCACTTCTACAAGATATAAAAAGCAAAATGCAATTTCATTTCACAATTAGAATGATGAAAAATAAGAATGATTTCAGGCAACTCTGAATTAGTCTGACATTATGAAAAAATAGCATAGCTCAAAACACACCCTTGTTGTCTTACCTTTTTAAAGAAGAAGTGATTTGCCAAGTGGTTTAATACCATAGGGTTACTAGGATCAATTGTGTAAGCTCTAGAGAGTAACTGGACACCATTTTTGATGGAATCCGCCTGAAAGGAATATTGATAGTTTTTATTCATATTGAAATGCATGTTAGTTATTGTTATTGTCTTTAAAAAAATCAAGGGCTATGTTTTTAAAAATTGTTTTCAGAATCCTAGTCACAACCTTGACTGACCACGTGGGTGGGTGCCATTCCCAGCAGAAAAAATAGCTTGTTTCATAAATGTGCCATGAAAATGAATGAGGTTAGACTGATAATGGTACATCAATTAGAAGAATAACAGCTTGTTCTAAAAAATAAGAAAACTCTACCATATGAGAAACTCAGAGCCAAGAAAAGCAGTACATAATTCAAATGGAAAAAGTTTTATCTTTTCATGGCTGTGATAGTGGGCAGAGGAGTGCATAAGTCCAAGGTTAAGTGCACTGCAAATCATCTTCATCACATTAAACCATGTTGGCTTTTGTAATGGCTTTTGCTGGGATTGCTTTAAACATAAATTAGCATGAACTTGAGAGCCATTTCTTGCTTAAGATGTGCTTATAGTAGTAAATGTTAGCAAGCCTGATCTGATTATTTTATAATCATTAAAACGTATAGGTTAATAGACTCAACTTTGGACAGATTTTGTTTGGTGCTTTATTTCAGGCCTAAGTAACAAAATCTGTGTGACTACATTCCTTCCTCTGTGTTCCTGTGATGCAGAAAGAACAGAAAAGCCAATCTAAGATAATCTGCCGCAATATCACAAGTCTGGAGATGTTTAAGCATATACTAAGCAACCTTATAAAACCAATAGACCTTTACTGGTTCCATTACTCCTATTTTAAATGACTTATTCAGCAACTGGTTTTTTTTTTCAAAATCAAAGGAGCTATACATTTATTAAAAAAAGAAATAATCAGATTTTTATTTCAAATTGTAAAATGTCCATGGCTGCCCTCCTGCCACCCCAAAAAAAAACCTGACTGTAGCAACACAGGGTCTTGTGATACTACCCTTTTAAGTTAAACTCACTCACCTCTTTGTTATTTAATTCCAGAACAGCCAATCCGACTAAAGCCCCCACACATTTGGAATTGAGTTCCAGTGCCCTGCTGAATGCCAGGCGAGCTTTCTCCAGCTTGTTGAGCTTTACAAAGCAATGGCCCATGCCCAGCCGAACCTCAGCTACGAGATAAAAACAGGAAACACTTCCAATGTTTATTTATTTGAATTATATTTCTTTCAGGAACCATGGTGGCCTACAAGCATTCCCACCTCTATTTTTTCTCTATAACAACTTTGTGAGGTTGGTTGGGATCAAAGAACAAAAGGCCCAAAGTCACTCATGGAGCTTTATTGGGTTGGGGGGAGGGTTTGAAACTGAGCCTTCCCAAAGTCAGCCCAACAATTTGGTCACTATATTATGTTGGCATCATCATTTATATTCCCTTCTTAACCTAAAGATTCTCTTATTACTTATGTATTAATGACTCCGAAGCGCTTTGCACATAATAGTAGGCATATTTCCTCAAGAGTTCCTATGTTCATCTGCATAAGTCATTTTTGCATGTGAGGTTCTGTCAGGTGAACTCCAGAGAATACAAAATTCTTAATTAGATAAGCTACTCCAAAATCCTCATCTAAACATCTATAAAGATTAGGTGGTGCAGCACTTCTGGTTCAGTTTCTCATATATGGTTCAAAAACATGATAGGCATAAACAGATGTCTATAACAGCCACATTTTTTTTCCTCTGGATAGTGCATGAATTTAGGAAAGGGCACAGCTGCTTTAAGTTATAACCCCATACATTCAAAGGCATCTTTGGTAAATCAAATTTAAAACACTGCATAGCCCTAACAAAAATCCACAAAGTTCTTTAATTTTCATGAGTGTTAGCTAAAATATGAACCACAGAGCAGTTCCTGTTTCTGGTAATAATCTCTGTTATTCACCAAAAGCTGTTATTTAGGAAGGCTGCAGATTCAGAATATTTTCCTAAAAAGATAAAAATTCCATAGTGGCCAATATATAGTGGTTGCTGGGTAGGGAGCAGAGAAACACAGATTCTATTCCTTTCTTAGTCAAGGACACCAACTGAATGACCTTGGGCCAGTCACTGTTTCAACCCAAAACCATTGTTACATGAAATATTAACTTTTCATTAAGAGTAGCAGCTGGAAAGATGCAAATGCAAGTAGATAGGCACCACTTTAGTGGGAAAGTAACAGCATTCTGTGCACCTTGGTGTACAATCATGGGAGCCATATGACCATCTTTGGACAATACTGGATCCCTTGGTTAGGAAATGGCGATGAGCACCATCCCTTAGAGTCAGACACAACTGAGCAGGGGAAACCTTAACCTTTACCTTTTTACTGTGCATGCTTTGCTTCTTACCTGGGCAGCCAGGATTAGTTCGCAGAGCCTTTTTATAATAGGCAAGGGCACCTCGGTAATCTTTCTTGTTGAACGAAATGCATGCTTTGCCTATTACAAAGGAGCAATAAAAGATAATAAATACCTCTAAAGTTTATGATAGACATCAGGAGTTCACAATTTACTAGCAGCAAATATATTAAAAGAATAATACAGTTATTCCCTGAAAAGGTGGTATAAAAAAAACGTAGAGTCACGAGTATGTCCCCATTTCCCTCTAATCCAAGTGTGTCAACATCCTGCTTGTATTGGTTGTGCAGCAGCTGCATTTCAAAATAGCTAATGCTCTATTTTTATTAACAGCACAAGGCCCCATAAAAGCCATAACTGGTTGTTGAACTCTCCTCTACCTTTGTCATCTTAAACAAGTCTCTGAGCCTCACAGTTTCTTTCAACAGAAGGCTGAATCAGGTTTTGCAGTAGGTCATGACCACATTCTGCATATGGTGCTGCCAGGCTCCAAGTACTGAAGAGGGAGGCAGTTGCTTTTTTTTTTTTTTAATAGGAAAAACCATCCATTTCAGCTAACAATCTAAGCTAGGGGTCTCCAACTTTGGTAACTTTAAGACTTGTAGACTTCAACTCCCAGAATTCCACAGCGGAATTCTGAGAGTTGAAATCCACAAGTCTTAAAGTTGCCAAGGTTGGAGGCCCCTGATCTAAGCTAAGTAAGTCATTAAAAGCTGTGATACTGGCCCCTTTTTATTTTCTGCTTTAAATTCAAAGTTCAAAATGAGCAATAAACTATCATTTCTAGCAAAAAAAATAAGAGGATTTAGTTTGGACTTCAGCAGGAGAGACGTTATATACCAAAGTGAAACAGATTTCCCTTATATATCCCACAGATATCTCTTAAGACTGCTGGGCTCAACACTGTTAAAACTGCATTTATTTCCGTGAAGACAAAATACGACTGACTCACCAAGAAGGGCTGGAATATTATTGGGAGACTGATTGAGAACAAAATGAAACTGTGCATCTGCCTGATCCATCTTATCCCCCTCCAGAAGGCAGAAACAGGCTCTTCCCAATAAGTGATTCTAGAAAAGCAGGAAATTATCTTTAATTTTTATTTCTTGGATAAATTACTACAAACCATTCTAAGTGATAAGAGTTTCAAATCACACTTTGCTCCTACATTCATTATTTTGAAGTGTTGCCTAAGGTTTCCTTGTCCTCCTTTTACATCCACTTCTTTTCTATAGCAAAATGATAGACAACCAGTGACCACAGGCAGAAATCCTTTATATGAAATTTCTGGAGCCTCTTCTCCGTTTTCAGCAGCATGTCAAATTGCAGCAAGAAAACATACGTTTTCAGCTAATAGAGATTTTAAAAACTCTTGTTTGTATCTGCAACAAATTCTTGACCTAAAAAACTTTTCTGATGCTTTGTATTTTTACATTACTCATAATGTAAAACTTTTTTGTTGCTGAAAAAATATTTGAGGAACTCAAGAGAATAAATGTTATCCATCTGCTCTATTACTATTTCTCCAATATAGTGTATGGATATATATTTCTGAATTATTTTTGTTCATTTCTTTGATTTATACCGTAGGTTTCCTCCACAAGCTAATGCTGATTCTCTCCTTCAATATTTTGTTGACACAACTGTATAACATTAATAGATTGAAAGTAATTGGCTCAAAATCACCTAAAGACTTCCACAGCTGAAGTCAGGACTCACTAGCAACTAATTAAAATCTCAGGTGTTTCCCCACGTCATTAGAAGTCTATTAGTTAAAATATTTAAAGTCCTGGCTAAAATCCTAGCTTAAAATCCTCAAAATTCCCAGCCAAACACTTGTAAGGTATTTTAAAACTTTGGCTAAAATCCTAACCAACACTTTAAAGGTTTCTTTGGCAACATTTGGACAAGCTCTCCAACTTGTCATCATCAGGCCCCTACCCTCAGTTTAGAAGTTGTGAGTATGCTGCGAGATCGGAGTTGTCGCCTTTCTATATTCACTGCTGCTG
>JANHFM010001153.1:74593-87114 GCA_032468115.1 Grayia smithii
GGGGCTTTCCTGGCGTGCTGGGCGAGGCATTGGGAGCAGCTCAGGAGCGGACTGTGTCGAGGACTGGAGGAGGCAGGAAAGGACCAGGAACCAGGAAAGCCCGCAGCAACCCCCGCCGGCCCCCTGCCCCTGCCAGCGCTATGCTTCCCCCTGGCACCTCGTCTTTCCCCAGTCAATCCACCCCACCCTGCCATTTTGTTTTTCTCCCATGGCAGGGGGCGGGCTCGGCCGGCCGCTGGGAAGACGCAGAAAGTTTGGCGAATTCAGAGCTGGCTGGGCAGTGAGGAGAGTTGGTTGCAAATTTGCCGGGGTGGGATGGGGGTAATGAAAGGACGCTCATGGCAGCAATGAGAGATCCGGAGGGGCGGGGCCAGCGGCGGGGCTTTCCTATCCGCAGTCCGCTCCTGAACTGCTCCTGATGCCTCGCCCGGCGCGCCAGGAAAGCCCCCGGCCACTGCTGCTGGCCCAGTGCCTCGCCCCGCCCCTCCGGATCTCTTGTTCGCTCGCTGGCTCCTGAAACTGCTTGCTTTGAAGCTGGGCCCAACATGGGGGGCACTGGGAGGCATCCTTTCATTCCCCCATCCCACCCCGGTAAATTTGCGGCCAACTCTCCTCACCGCCCAGCCAGCTCTGAGTTCACCAAACATTCTGCAACTTTCACCAAACTTTCATCAACTTTCACCAAACTTTCTGCAACTGAGCCCGCCCCCTGCCATGGGAGAACAACAAAACGGCTGGGTGGGGCGGATTGACTGGGGAAAGACGGAGCGCCCAGGGGAAGCATAGCACTGGCCGGGGCAGGGGCAGGGGGCGGCGGACGATCGGACGGAATATTTTGCTGAACAAGTACCGTTGTTGCGAAGCCCTCTCAAGCCAAAGTAAGGGGGAAAAAGTGCGCATGTGCGGAGCGCGTGATTGGCGCACGTGCCGATCACGCACAAAGCGCGTGCAGGAAGAGAACTGGTAGTAAAGGTAAGTAGAACCCATCCCTGGATAGGAAGATATTATTTTTTGATGGTGGTAGAAGTAAATTGGTAGGATGCAAGCTGTTCCAAATAAATCTGCCTTTTCCAATTGACTGATGATGATTTTTTAAATGCCAGTAATGTTCTGGATGTTTTAGGTTTGTACCCAAGGTGCCTATTACTATTAGTGCTATCCAGGGGTGGGTTCTACTTACGTTTACTACCAGTTCTGATGATGCATGCGCTTTGTGCATGCATCGGAGCGCATGGAGTGTGCATTCAGTGCATGTGCGCATGAAGCACATGTGCGTGCCAAACGGGCGCTCCGCACATGCACAGTAGCTTTTTTTTGAGGAAAAACCCTCAAAAAAAGCATTCTGCACATGCGTGGAGCGCGGGAGCCCTGTGAACGGTAAGTATGGGTGCGCAGGTGGGCCCAGCTCCCCGGCGCAGAGAACCAGTTTGGTGACATCACAGCATCACCGCTACCAGATCACGCGAACCGGCCCGAACCGGGAGCAACCCACCACTGGTGCTATCTTTGCTTTCTTTTGCCATAGCCATTTTGCTTATATTTGCAGGTCTTTATATTTTGTGATTTTCTCCAGTTCTTTATCTTCTCCAGGTACTTCTACATCCATCATGCAGCTTTTTTTTTTTTCTTGAAAGTTGTTAAGTCTGGGGTGTTATGTGGCAGGTGTTTGTCTGTTTGAATTCTAAAGTATTTTGTGAATTCTAAAGTATTTTGTGGTCCCACCTCAATTCTGGGTTTGTGTGCATTTGTTCTTAAGATTTGGTCTTATCGTTAGAATTGATCACCCAGTCAGCCAGATGTTTGTTTGTTTGTTTATTCAGTTTGAATGGCTGCCTATCTCAATCAATGATACTGAGCGGCTTAGAATTCAAAATAACTTATCTCAATTAAAACAGTAAAACGTTTTAAAGTAATAAAAACAATAAAAAAGAAATGGTATTAGAATGCTGGAGTTGGAAAGAATATTAGGAATCATCTATTCCAACCTACTTTTACAGATGTCAGAAGACTGCTATTATATTTCATTTCCGTAGTTAAAACTACAGAACTATATTTAGTTTAACTACATTCTGCAGTTAAAACATACCAGATATTTTAATCATCCTTAATGATGCTTTATTTTTGGACCCTCACTATCTTGGTGGCCTTCCTTTGAATGCACTCCAATATGTCAGTGTCTTTTTTTGAACTATAGTGCCCGTAACTAGACACATTGTTCCAAATAAAGTCTGGCCAGGGAGAATAAAATGGAACAATTACCTCTTCTGTTCTAGATTCTTTCAAGGTCTCTTTTTGATTATATCATTTGTCTCCCTGTGTATCAAAAGGAATACTTGTCAAGCAATATGAATAGTCTTGATAAAATCTCCACCGTGCTCTTGTTACAGGAAGCCACATTATTGTCATAGGACTGCACTGATCTACTTCACTTCCTCTCAGCAGGAATCACCTGCCACCATGACATACCTATTCTTTCTCAAGATGGCTCTTGGATTTTATCTTTGATCCATACTGTCTTCCATAGTGATCTAGAGCAAGGTTTAGTCAAGTGATTGTGGATTATCCTCTAAAAGAGCCTGATGCCAGTCTGGCAGCTCCACTAAAATCAAGTATCCTTCTGATCTTCTTACTTCTTTGGGTCATCCAAACATTTGCCTTTGCTAAAGATATTTTTTCCTATTGTCTATGACTTCTTCATTTCTCCATCTCCCTTCTCAATAAAAGAAAGTATCAATAATCAATAAAAGAAAGTATAATTTTGGTCCTCTTCAGGCAAGAAGATAAACATTGCACCCACACCTTGGAGATAGCAATTGTGCTTTCTTCACTTGTTTATACTTGCTTGGAGATTCTCTATTGTCCTAGTCAAATACACACTCTGATAATCTGATCTTGAGTTCCCAGAAGTTGTACCTCTTGATGAATTGGTTGGAGGGAGGAGGAGGAAATAAAAAAAGGATCTTACTTTAGAGTTCTTCTCTCTGAAACTTAGATTCCTAATATGTCATCTTGACTTGCTTCAGCTAAGTCAGGAAGGGCAAGGCTCAAATCGGACACAACAACCAAGCAATAAAACTCAGGAAATTGTCAGTAGCAGCAGTCAGGTTTTCAGCAGCAATTAGTCAGCAGACATTTCCCTTCTTGGTTCTTTCTATCTCTCTTGCCTCTTTCAATTCACTTGCCAGATTCCTGTTTGCTGTCACTGTTGGATTATTCATTATGCTTCTGAATTGCTGCAGCATAATCTCTTTTGGCCCCAGTTGTTGAATACAGCCTGTAGGCTACTCTTCACAATGTTATATGTTTTAATTAAGGAAAGGCAAAAGAAGTAAAAGGCTAATGTATTCATTGGTAATTCTGGAGTAGCATCTCTAGAACTATTTCTAGAACTGAATAGGGGTAGGAGAAGTATAGGAGAACGGTTTCAGATTGGCCTATTGTACAATATAAGCAGTAAAATTTTCAGTAGTGATTTCTAGGTTGTTATAGACCAGGGGTGTCAAACTCGTGGCCCACAGGCCAGATGTGTCACACGCTGGCCATACCCACACCCAGTTTAGCATCACTTGATGCCACCATGATGATGCAAATTTGACACCCCTGTTATAGACCATTATTCAACTTTCTATGCCACGTCCTAAATGGGCTTATAAATGTTGGAATAACAAAGACTCTTTGGCAGCAACATGGAAGATATTTTCATTGCTGTCCTTCAGCATCCTACTCAGCATCCTACTCAGCATCCTACTCAGCATCCTACTCAGCATCCTACTCAGTCTGCAGCCCTGGGATTTATATGGTCTCCTATCCAAGGCCTAAACATCTCTGACTCCTGTTAACATATTGGGATCAGCCAAAAATAAATATACCACCTAGTTATAAGGCTGTACGATCAATACTGAACAATGCATGCTCCAAAAATGCTTCAGAAGAAATGCTGCAGGTTGACAAGAGCATAACTGCTCTCTGCTTGTGTGGAAGAAAGCATGTGAGTCTTACAGTGATGTAACTCTTTAAAAAAGACAACTTGAAAATAAGGCTAATGATTAGTTGAGAATTGCTGCACTCCCACATATGCAAGATACAAAGTAGTTCTGAAGCATTATTGAAGTTGTAATCAGTACAGTCCTAAAACATACATTTCTTTACATCTGTGTAGGATGCTACTGTGTAGGACTCACTGGAGAAGAGCCTAATGTTAGGAAAGATTGAGGGCAAAAGAAGAAGGGGACGACAGAGAACGAGGTGGCTGGATGGAGTCACTGAAGCAATAGGTGTGAGCTTAAATGGACTCCAGAAGTTGGTAGAGGACAGGAAGGCCTGGAGGTACGTTGTCCATGGGGTCGCGATGGGTCGGACATGACTTCGCAACTAACAGCAACAACAACAGGATGTTACTACTTTACTTCTTTATTAGTCTCTTTCCTTTTCTCTCTTTCTCTTTTGTTGCTTTCTTTCTCTTATTTTTCTATCATTTTGAGTTAATCCGGATTGATTTTTTTGTTTCATCAAATAAAAAGATTGATGCAATATTAAATAGTACATTTTTTAAAAAAACATTTAATCCATCAGCCAATATAATCAGTCCATGTGATCAAAAAATAACAATTCATTTATCATTGAAAGTAAGCAAACCCTTAGATAAATAATGATCATGGATGCATGCATGTAGAACCAGGTGATTAATCCATCATAGCTATTTTACACAATTAATGCAGCAAATCCTTTTGTATTATCTTTCTCTTCCATTTTAATATCTAATGATTATGGGCCTCACAATTTAAGGACTGATATTACATTATAGTTAGGCCATGCTGTGTTTTGTTCACATGCAACTGACAGATTGGATGCCAAATTGTGATTTTAATATAGATTTTATTTATTATTTTGTTCTAGAATTTTGAACAGGATATTCCTTGAGTGTTTTTAACTTGCTCTGGTCATTGACTGTAATAAACATTGCCTTGCGTGTAGTAAGGAAATATATCACATAAATGGGTTTGATGATATATGGCTGTTAAAAGTTTTCTGCTTCTATTGTCAGTTCTTTCCATTTGAACAGATTACATTCATACAAATTTCCAGAGGAAGCCACTGTTGTAGGCAAAAGATCCTAAGATCTTTTCTTGTGTTAGAATACTGAAAGCTATTCTTATGATGAAAGGAAGTAAGAGTCCTCTCTTAGTTCTGAATTGGAATTTAGTTAAAAGGATATCAAACTTGGAGCAACTCTTAACCCATTCAAAAGAAAAGAAGGGCTAAGTAGTTTTACAAACTCCCAAGGAAGTCAGATCATCTCCCTTGCATAATGGACTTCTCTGGCCAATGACATTATTTATGACTGGGCAGAATCTGCCAATAACTGCCAAGCAAGTTTGATTTCCCTCTAAATTGAAAGTAGTAGTTCCAACCAAGCCAGAGTAAAAGATAATATAGTTTAGGAATGGAACAAGTACTCAATTAGGTTTTAGGTTTTATTGCATTTATATGCCGCCCTTCTCCCGAAGGACTCGGGGCGGCGCACACAATCGGAAACATACAAAAATTAAAAGTGCAAAGTCGAATACAAATGCAATTTGGTAAATTCAAAACCCCAACAATCTAAAATTAAGGATTAAAAACCCAAATTAAAACCAATAAAACCTCACATCAGCCAAGTTGATTAAAAAGCCCGTCTTTAGATCACGGCGGAAGGAGTGGAGATCAGGGGCTGTCTGGAGGTCGGTGGGTAATGTGTTCCAGAGGGTCGGTGTGCTCACAGAGAACGCCCTCACTCTAGGGGTCGCCAGCCGACAGTGTCTGACAGACAGGACCCTGAGGAGTGCAGCCCTATGTGAGCGCACCGAGCGGTGGGATGAAGGCAGAAGGTGGTCCTGCAAGTACCCTGGGCCGATACCATGCAGGGCTTTAAAGGGCACTATTCAAATATCTGCAAATCTAATAGGACTTTAACATTACACAAAATATGTAGGGTTTGTGTGGAGGGTATCACACAATTATATACACACACCAGTGGTCGGTTGCCCCCGGTTCGGTCCGGTTTGCACGAATAGGTAGCGGTGACACTGTGATGTCAACGAACCAGTTCTACGCATCCCGGACCGCCGCCTTCCCTGCAGTTGCGCGCATGCGCAGGAAACTTTTTTTGATGTTTTTCATCAAAAAAGCTTCTGCGCATGCGCAGGAGCACCCATTCGGGGCATGTGCACATGCACACGCGCACCAGATGCGCGCACCATGCACACCGACTACGCGCAAAGCACGTGCACCTTTAGAACCGGTAGTAGAGGTAAGTAGAACCCACCCCTGATACACACACATTTTTACTAGTATAAACACTTCCTTGTTAGTAGTCTGAGTTTTATGGAAGTATGGCATGGGGAGAACATCAGCAGCAGATCTCTATAGAAATGTTAAAGAAAAGTTTGTTAGTTTAAAATATGTCTCTGTATTCACAACTGTTAGAGTATATGTGGCTCTTTGGAAAACAAATCCCTGAACAATATTTCTAGGAGCATTACTATATAACTAATCATTAATAAACTAATCATTAATACCTTGCAAACCACTGTTTGGCAAGGCCATAAGTTGGTAGCACATAATCAACTAAAGAAGATGTATACTTTGAAATAATATCAATTGATATTGATAAGACTGATTAGTAATTATATTTGTTGTAAATGTTTTGTTAGGAATCCTAACAAAATCCTATTTTAAATTGGATGGAATTCATTTACTCTTGAAAATGTATATGCATCATTAATCCTTCCAACTTTTGTTTTTAGCAAAAACATTTCAGGAAAAAAATTGAAAAATCAATTGCTAAAAAATGTCTTAAACCTTTAATCTTTATTACCGTGTTTCTTAGAAAATAAGACTGAGCCTTATTTTCTTTTAGACTTGACAATAAGCACTTGGACTTATTTTCAAGGCAGTCTTACTTTTTTTTTGAGGTACAGAAGGCCAGACTTGGTAAGCTGGACACACCGTCACTTTCATTCCAAACCTTCAGCATTCAGAATGGAGGCTTTTTGGTGAACGGGAGGAGAATGGGAAGGGGGAATTTTCCTGCCTGCCATCCTTCCATCAGTCTGTTCTGAGCTTGAGGAATGGATGACAGGCAGAAAAATCCCCCCTCCCCATTTTCCTCCGGTTCACTGCAAGCCTCCCAAAAATAGGGAAAAAGTAAAGCAGCTGGCCATGGAGCTGCTGGTTTCAGGAAAATAGCCCAACAAGCAGAAGCGCTGCATCCAGAAAAAGAATGGCAAAAGCACTGCCCCAAGGAGTTGCCAGACAGTTGCCCCCTCCCCGACACTTGTACTGGCCATGCCCATCCACCCATGCTCCCTTTGTGTATGTGAGTGGGGCTGGGTGAGGGAGACAAGCAAGACTGGGATAAGGGAGTAACTCCCTCCCTTGCCAAAGTGGTGCCTTCACTTCCTCAGAGTGGAAGGAGGAGAAAGGGAGGCCCCTGGGGATATAGGCACCTTTCCTCAGCAGTAATTCAAACCGTAGAGGGTGGCTCCCGGCCTGTGTAGTGGATTGTGGCACCAGCTGAACCTAAAGACACACACAGAGAGAGAAAGAAGGATGGATGAGTGGCTGGGCACTTTAGAGACATTGCCAGCTCCCTTGGGTTATTTTGTGCAATGCACCATGGAAGGATCAGCATAATGTTGCATATTCTATTTCTGTTTTGATAGCCCCAGATGCTTCTTCTGGGTGCCCCTGGACAAGAGAACTGAAAGTTTATTGGTCACTGTCCTAGCCATGCCCTTACAGCATACCATTGCTTCTTCAGCTTCACCTTATACCTTCTTCACCTATGTTCCCTTGGGCTATTTTTTTTTCCAGAAAAGCACAAGGGAGAAGTTGCCTTAGCATGAGCATTGGGAGGAGCCCCTCCTGCTTTCTCCTGTTCTCCCTCCTTTCCCTTAGTTTTTGCCATCTGTTAAGCAACTTGAGAGATCGCTAAACTTTCCATTCAATGTGTCCCATCCTTGTTTTTTGACACTATAGACTAATTTAGCTTTCTCTGCTACAATGTCTCCTTAATTTGACACTAAAATAGTGGTGGAATAGATTTGCATCGGAACAATACATTTTAAGTTGGGATACTTTCCTGTTAGTTCAAGCCTCAGTGAATAAAAGTTTAATTCAGCTGTAAGGAAGAACTCAAAGTCTTTGCACCAAAGTGTTAAATGATAAAGCCTGAATTTGTGACAAACTATATAAAATATATACCATCATCATTCTGATACTGTTAGGTCTGCTATTTTCTCTAATCTTAACAGATATAATAAGATTTATACTGTCCATGGAATGAGTCCAATGTACAGAAACCTAAGCAAGGGCATCTAGGTGACAGGTTGAATTATGTGCAGGCCCCACCTGCTGTAAAATAAGACATCCCCCCAAAATAAGATTTAATATCATTTTTTTATACTTAAAATGGTCATTAGGCATAGAATTGGTTGTTAAATTATTTGAATCCCACCTCTGCTGAGGATTTGTACTGATAGGATAAATTCAAACCGGATTCATTTTTCTTTCTAGGTAGTTTTTATAAATTTGGCTAATCTCCACAGGCTACAAAAAGGCAAAAATAATTAAATAATTCATATTTTTTATTTTAAAGGCACCATGAATTATTGAGACAATAATTTGAGCCAAAAAAATGAATTGATTTTTTTATGTGATTACTGTGCTTTATTTATATTACAATAATGTCTTCTCACTTTTTATTATGATATTCCTCATGTCAGTTTTAAAAGACATAAATGATAGATAAAACAGCTTTGTCCATAGATGCAGGAGATCATACCATAAAATGTCAATGCATTAGATCACACTGGTTCTGTTCATTTTCTTTGAAAATAATATTACATTAAAACTACAACTCTGTCCTATGACATGTCTCATGCTACCTTTAATTCTGTTTGTTTAATATTTAAATATTTAATATTTAAACTTATTAAATAAATTTTCTTATTCTCAATAGGTCTTATTTTCATTGAGATATGGAAATACAAAATGAACCTAAACTGACAGAGTTCACCATACTTGGCTTTAGAAATCTGAAGAAATCCATCTTTTGCTCTTCACTGGATTCTTCATCATTTATCTCTTCACTATGGTATACCTTCACTATGGAATATTTCCATTATCTTAATGACGTTGATGAACCAGAAACTTTGAACTTCCATGTATTTCTTCCTTGGAAATATTTCTTTTTCTTTTCTTTTGTAGATATTGAGTGCTTCCAGCTTACAGTGATAGCCTTTGACAGCTATGTTGCCATTTGCAGTGCTCTACATTAGAACTATGGTGCTGGAGAAGATTCTTGCGAGTCCCTTGGACTGCAAAGTGATCAAACCTGTCAGTCCTAGAGAAGATCAACCCTGACTGCTCTTTAGAAGGCCAGATCCTGAAGATGAAATTCAAATACTTTGGCCATCTAATGAGAAGGAAGAACTCACTGGAGAAGAGACTAATGCTGGGAATGATTAAGGACAAAAGAAGAAGAGGACAACAGAGAATGAGGTGGATGGATGGAGTCACTGAAATAGTAGGCGTGAGCTTAAATGGACTCCAGAGGATTGTAGAGAACTGGAAGGCCTGGAGGAATGTAGTCCATGGGGTCACAATGGACACGACTTTGCAACTAACAACAAAAACACCATACACTGGTTATTAGCAAAGAAATTTGTCTCCAATTGGCTACAGCATGCTTGGCTGAGGCTTACTTAACTCCTTTGCATACCACCTTTGCCTTCAAGTTACTATTTGTGGCAACAACTACCTGGATGCTTTCTGTTGTGATATTGCTCCATTGCTGAGATTATCCTGTGGAGACACTTCTCTCAATCAAGTTCTTTTGTTCTCCATTGGCTTTTTCATAGGTTGGACTTCTTCTGTTATATGGCTATATCATTTCCACCATCTTAAGGATGGCCTCTTCAGAAGGCAGGCAAAAAGCTTTTTCTACCTGTTCCTCATGATGGTCATTTTATACTAGGGAAGTGGTATTTTCACCTATTTGAGTTTGAATAACTGTTATTCCTCAAACCAAACTAAGCTTATTCAGTAATATACAGCATTTTCACCCTCTTTAATTCCTATCATATATACCTTACACAATAAAGGTATAATGGATGCCTGGATAAGTACAATTTAAAAAGGTGAAACATTTATTTCTTAATGCTAATTGTTTTCTAGATTATCTTCAGCATTGGAATTACTATTCAAGTAATTAAAACTGTGATGAATATATAGATTCTAATATATATATGAATTATAGGGCATTAGTATTTGCAGTATTTACTGCAGTGTAAATAAACCATTTTTATAATTATCCCAATATATAACTTGCTGGTTGTTCATCACAAAGAATGAAACTTCATTTGATAACAATACATACAGCTAATTCCTGCACAACTGGTTTATTCAAAATGTTCTAATATGTATTTAAAACAGATTGTTTATGCCATGACTTGTCTATATCTTGAGAACAGAAGAGTAGTCTCTGAAAATAAGACTAAATATTTTTAACTAATTGAAAGTTCTGCCTTTCAAATGACTGTGAAAATACATGAAGAGTGCAGGGAAATACTAACTTCTTTTCTTTAGTGACTGGTACTGTAGAGTTTGTTTCTGAGAATACTGTGTTTTCCCAAAAATACGACCTACCCTATAAGTAAATTCAAGCTTGATTTTTACACATTATAATGCAATATAAATCCTACCCCCCCCCAAAAAAAATAAACCCTAATTAAAATCCTATCCACTCCAGGATGCACGGGTAAAAGTTAAGTTAGGGTGAGAATGATGGTGGTGGAGCTGCCCTACTACTTACCTTTGGTCAGTTGTAGTCAGGCCTTGCACATCCCAACACCTGCCTTGCCAGTCCATTTATTCTGCAGCTATCAAGGCCTGCAAGGCTTTCCTAAAGGCCTCTGCATCCAATAACAGAGCTCTGGATTGATTCAGAGCTCTGTTATAAGGTTCAAAGGCCCTCAGGAAAGCCTTGCTGGCCTCAGAAGAAGTTCTTGAAGGGCCCTCACAGTGAAAAGGAGGCTGGGGGTGACATGCACAAGTGAAGTGAGTCAATGGATGATACCCTCTCAAAAATAAGACCTGGTGCCTTTTTTGGTGGCAAAAAATATAAGACAGGGTCATATTTTTTGGGAAACATGGTAGTATATAGAGCATCATGATAAGCATCCTTTCAAAGTCTTAATTTTCAAATTTATATGGTCTGAACATAATTGTGATTCTTTCCAGTCATCATATGTCCTATCTACTATCTACTACTTTGCTGTTACTTTTTGTGACTAAAGAAAAATCTCAGAGAAAAATTATTCTGATCTCTAAGTAGTTTTTAAAACTGCCAGATTGTGGTGTAATGTATCTGGATTCCCAGGAGGGAGGGGCAGCATTCCACAGGTGGAAGGGAAGGTGAAGATTAAATAGTTTCTTTGGGATGAAAATGATCAAGACAGTTCCTATCTAGGAGTTCTCAGAGTATTTCTTTAGTGATACAAATAGTTGCTTTAATTTGGCAAGATTGCTGTCTATAGGTGAGGAATAATAAGGAAACTGCTTTGAAGTGATGTAGCATGTCTTTCTTGACATTTGGAGCCTGACACAAATGTTCTCTGTAGTATGTGGCTTCTTCATTGCTATCATTGCTACAAGACCTAAGAATTAGCATAAATTCTGTTTGACATAATTTGTTTAACTTAGAAGTTCCACTTAATTGTTATTTAATGGTAGATATCTCTAAAGAATAAGAAAAGCTAATAAGGTTGGAAGAACCTCAGGGGATTTTGTTTGTTTCAGCACTTTAGAGAAAATAAGAGTTTATCTTATTTAAAAGAGACTTGCATCTCTTTTAAAGTTGTCTCCATATTTAATTCTACAAGAGACTGCAATTGTCTGCTTTTAATCAGAAATAGGTGATGATAAATAGAAGATGATGAATAGATAGGTAACAGGTACTTTTGAAATATTTAGAACAAATTTAACTATCCTAGCTTTTTATCCAATACGAAACGTATATTTTTTCTTGTATAAAGAGGGATTTCTGTTTACAAATGAACAAGAAATTATGGAAATCATCATCTGGAAAGAGGAATACAACATTAGGGGCTTTTGTACTTGATTTCAGAAGATTTGGAACAGTTGAATATTTTACTGTACTTCTGTACTTTATTTCTTATTGCTATATTGTTGAAAATGCCTCAAAAACCTAGGGTGAAGAGGTACACAATCAATATAAGAAATGAAAGCTGCTTCAAATTTTATGAAGAGGATAAGCCAGTTTTAGAGACTTACTTTATTTAATTAATGACATAAGGAATAAAAATAGATAACTGTCAAACTCTTTTTGAGTGTTTATGCCAAGTAATGCTCATTTCCTTGGAAAATATTACATTGCAGAAACGGAGTTAGTAAAGGATTGTATGATAAAATGGGCACAGAACTTTGATAAACCAATAATGTTGGATACTTGGGAAAAA
>JANHFM010001153.1:92566-107194 GCA_032468115.1 Grayia smithii
TACTGCAAAATCTCCATTCCCACCCCACTCTAGGGGAAGGATACTGCAAAATCCCCATTCCCTCCCCACTCCTGGGGTAAGGATATTGCAAAATCTACATTCCCACCCCACTCTGGGACCAGCCAGAGGTGGTATTTGCCAGTTCTCCAAACTACTCAAAATTTCCGCTACCAGTTCTCTAGAACCCGTCAGAACCTACTGGATTTCACCCCTGATGTAACACCTCCTTGTGGGGAGAGTTCACAGTCAAGGTATCCTTTCTATCCGTACTTTACACAGTTTAGAAGAAAAGTATAGCCCAAATATATGTTAAGTCATAATTACATAAATATAGGTTTCTGTTGTAAGTTATTAGATTCAAAGGAAGGGTTAACCTTTCAAATCTATGTTATGTCAGCCTGATCTGCTGTACTGACACATGAAATGGAGCAACTTTGACAAACAAAATAGCCATTGACAAAATAGCCATTTCTACATCCTAAGCTTTTAAATTAAGTGCATCATCTGTCAAAATAACATCCAGTATTTTCTCTTAAGTCTCTAAAACTGTGATATGTCATTAATACACCTACAGATTAGAGAATAAATTGTTTTACAAATCTAATGAGGTAGACACTGGCCTACAAAATCATATTTTACAGTGAGTGTATAAGTGTATTTCTAGGTATCACAAGATCTGTCTTCTGTTTGCTCAGTAAACATCCGTCAGGGAGAATGTTTTAAAAATAGGTTGCTTTTCCAAGGCTGTATAAATATTTAGAATTGATTTATAACTAAGATGTTTCACTAAAAACAGTAATTGTGATCAAGTTCTTGTTTCCCGAAGGTTGTTGTTAATAAGAGTAACCACATAAAAATTCAGAGAAGATAGTTTGCATTCTCCTGAAGATATACAGTTGGCAAGCTTAAGACAGAGCAAAAACAAATATGCAAATCTGTTTATGTATGTACAATTTCTTACTGTCCTGTATTTGTATATGGCCATCACATCTCATTCTATTCTGTTTTTAGTGTTATACAAGCTAAGTGGTTGATATACTAACAGCGAACATAATGTTTCTTTGTTCAAGCCCTTACCATTAGGATGGTAATTGTAGGCTGAAATTCGTAGAGTCCATCATTTTTTTTATTTGCTCTTGTTATAGCTTTAATTGCCTTGTTATTAATGAAAGTAATTGTATGATTCATCTTACTTGTCCAATATGTCAACAAGTCTTTAGTTAGTTTCAGAACAGGGTTGAAAGATCTTGTAAAACTGTACACACTTACAAATTAAGAATTAGATAATTCCCTTGTGATATGTAGTGCTTTACAGATGTTACCGAAAGGGAAAGCATATTTTTTTTTCCTCAATTTTTTTTTAAAAAAAATAGAAGGGTCTTTTCAAAATTTTGCTGGAATATGGGAATGGAGGCAGATGAGTTTTACCTCATCTTATCGTTTGGAGGAAACTATCTTAGCTTCAGGAAGGTTTACCTTTTGTTAAATAAATACTTGTGCCAAATGTGGGGAGTGTAAATCCAAATTAGACTGCAGAAAATACAGAGAAATTCAGCAACAGAGTTGTCAACGCCTGGAATACACTACCTGACTCTGTGGTTTCTTCCCCAAATCCCCAAAACTTTAACCTTAGACTGTCTACTGTAGACCTCACCCCATTCTTAAGAGGTCTGTAAGGGGCGTGCATAAGTGCACCAGCATGCCTGCCATCCCTGTCCTAATGTTTTCTTTATTTTGTCTTCTTTTCATGTATTTATAATTATGTTACACCTGTATCTGTCATAAAATACCTGCTTGACAAAATAAATAAATAAATAAATAAATAAATAAATAAATAAATAAATAAATAAATATGTTTTCATGTAAGAATAATGAGGTATTTTATTCTGCTTGAATGAGATATACTTCTCTTGTTCAGGACTCCTCTGCTGAAACAGCTACATGCAACACACCTTCAATAATTCTTCCGGAGTGTGACGTTAGACCAGTAACAGAAAGAGATACAAATGTACCTCTCAGGTAATTAATGCATGCGTGCCATTTTATTTCCATGATCATTCATTGTCGCCTTTGGTGAGATGGGCGGGTATATAAATTTGATTCAATAAATAAATGTACAGAGTCACATAAAAAGGAAGCTTTTGCTTGACAAAAAAAAGTTAATCTACACTTATTTGGAAAGGAAAAAAAGGTGGGATAAAAGAAAAGGTCATCCTTAGTTAACGATGGTAATTGGGACCAGGAATTTCTGTTGCTAAGCTATGCAGGTGTCACACCAATCACACCAATTTATGATGGCAGTTCCAGCAGTTCCAGCTATAGTTTTTACATGAATTCCACATGGGTATTGGGCATAATATCATGTGATCCTCATTTGCTAACTTCTGCCTGCTTTCCCATTGACATTGCTGTGGGAAGCCAGCAAGGAAGGACACAAATGGCAATCATGACCGAAGGATGTATAATTGCAAGTTGGTTGCCATGCATCCATGCTATAATCACATGACTGTGGGAATGCTGCAGTGGCTGCAACTAATGAGGTAGACTCTTGCCTACAAAATCATATTTTGCAGCAAATGCATTTCAATGTATTTCAAAAATCACTTCTGTTGGCTTAGAAGACCACAAGTCTCATGCAGCACCATCATAACTTTGAATGGCCACTGAATGAATGGTTATTAATGAAGAGCTACCTATTTTCCAAAAGCTTGGAAGTGAATTGTTAAAAGAGAATGTTAGTACGTGACGATCTCTGGAGAGGTAGCTTCCATACTTAATGGGCAGGGAGGGAAAATGGTCAAGGGACTTGTGCTAGGGGACCAAGAGTACTCTTAAAAGATGATAATTTAAGAGAGCCATATTTTAATCAATTAGCTGATTGATTAAAATAGATTTTCATATCTATGGAGACATCCGTATTTTTCTAACCAGGAGGACCCCATATTTACATTGCCGACTTGTTTTCTTGCTTGTGAAGGCTGTGGAGTAAATTTAAATATTCCCACCAAATGCACATACACACATCCCTGTTACATTTAAGCTTTCCATTTAAGAAAATTAAAGGTGAGATGGGTTCACCTATCCACTGTAATGTCTAATTGAAACCAAAAGATTGCTTGCTTGCTTGCTTGATTTAATTCAATTTTCAAGCTCTCTGAGTTCCTAGTGACTCTGGGTGACTTACAATTAAAAAAGTAAAACACCATTCAGAAAAAAAATCACAAGTGACCAGAAGACTACAAGACATCAATAAAACCCAAATAGTATGGGATTTTGCAACCCACCTTATCCCAAGTGTTGGAAGAACAATTTGGTTTTGAATGATTTTCTGAATGCCATTAAGGTGGGAGTTATACAAATCTATGGGAGGTTATCATTCCAAAAGGCAGGCACTGCAACAGAGAAGGCATGCTTTCTGGGTCCTACAAAGTGACATTTTTTAATTGACAGCACCCTGCCATCACTAAATAGTCCCTCAGGGGACCCTCAGCTATAAAATTATAAAGTTGGCTGAATGTCATTGCTGGCGATATATACAGTGGGTAGTCCTTATTTCCTGAGTGAACTCCATCACTAAGCAATACAGATATTAAATGAAACATGATTTCATTTCATTTATTTATGAGTTCCAATTGTGGTCATTAAACAAATTACCACAGTCATTAAGCACAACATCATGTGATCGCAACTTGCAACTTTCTGCTGACTTCTCCTTTCACTTTGCTTCTTGGAAGCTTTATGTAAAGGTTGCAAAAGGCCAGTGTGATGGGGGGACGCTGAAATGGCCCCTATTTCAAGAACCCGTCATACATTTTATTTTAAAGCACTGTTGTAACTTTGAATAATTGCTGAATGAGCAGTTGGTAAAATGCTAATGTATTAAGATAATACATTGAGCTTACATTAATACATCAATACATCAATACATTGAGCTTACATTAATACATCAATACATTAATGTATTGAGCTTTTAATAATATATAGTTTGTTTTCATTTATTGTACGATACTTTATGTTTTAAACATTGGATGAAAATTTGTGAGTCTCATGTCATCTCTTAAAGTTTACAGTAGTTTGAAAAATATATATATATAATGATATATAGACTAACTTCTATATCATTGTAAGTTCCTTAATTCTAGGAAATGGTTTTTTATTTATTTATTAAATGTTTACGCTACCTATCTCCCCTATCAGATGACTAGGTTATTGGAGGAGTCAGTTGTATATGGATACAAGTGCAATTTATTTATTTGTAATGAAACCTACATGACTCAAGTCAGAATTGTTATGCTAAAGCAAATATCCTTCATACAGATAAAGGCTATATATATGAAGCAAAGTACATATTTTATTTTTTTCAAGAATAACATAATTTTAGAACCCTTGGATTTAAAGTGAGAATCAATGGATGCCCTTCAAATGTGGGTTAAATCCTGTAATGTTTGTTCAAAGGAAGTATAGCCTCATCTTTTGAATAAAGATAAACACCAGAACCTTTGGACAATTTCCACAGTGGAACAGTTATCTTCCTCCTCTTCTCATCTGCCCATTATCCGGTTCCTTACCCATCATTCCATCCTCTACCATCCCCTCTACTCCTTCTCCTTCCCTACTACTTTTCCTCTTTTTCACCTTTTTACTGCTTGCTTTAACTATTTTTGCATCGGTAGGTAGATTAAAACAGAAAATAGGACTGTCAGCCAGTTTTCAAGCTAATAGTAATCGATACCAATTGTGCCACAATTTTTAATTTTTGTTCCACCTATTGTTAACTTTTGTTTTTAAGGACATTATTTATCTTACTTTTAATGGAAATAGAATATTTAATTGAATTGCTTATTTTTTAAAACTAGTCTGTAATAATCCAAAACCTTTTCCTACATACATATTACATGATCTTCATTATTTATGTAGGAAAGTACTTATTCTTTATGATTTTTATTATTTCAGTTTGCTTCCATAAGAACCATTATGATATTTTTTTAATAATTCAGAATGCTGTTGAATTCAGGTAAGTTTAATAACTTGGAAATATATAGTTCATAAACCATTTTTTGGGTTGCATGGCAAAGTTCAACTCAATAGGAGGAGGAAGGAGTATTATGTATATTCACTGTCTTCAGTTACTTATGATATAAAAGAGAGATTTAAAAATCTAATTAAGATATAAAGGCCTAGTTCCCACTAGCTCAACGCATAGAAAGGAATGAGTGAGTTCATAGCAGCAGCATTTGGGTGGCATCGTGATTTTGGCCTGTATTTATATATCACAATTTACTAATTTAATAATAAATACAGAAAAAAAAATCAATATTTTGTTCACAGTACAAAGTAAAGATGAATAGATTCATAGAAACGTTCACATGCCCATATTAATTTTAACAGTTTTCAATATTGCTGGGTCTTTTTCCCTAGGCCTGTTAGCCCACATCTGCGACATTCTAACAGAAATGCTAGAAAATCAGGAAGCTCTTTGACTTCTGTAGGTAAGAATCATATGTTGTTGTCTTATTTTTTCTTTCAAATTTTTTATACACACAAATTGGCAGAATTTCAAGTATTGCTTCATTTGCTTCCATAAGATTTATTCTGTTCTAAAAATATTGTATGGTCCTTTATATTGTATGCAGTACAAAATTTTTTGATCTTATCTTGTATATGGTGTAATCAGAGAACATATAAGACGATGAAGAAAATAGAAGGAAATATATCACTTCAATGTCTTTTTGGCTTCATAAAACACCCTTACAGACACAAAACATATTGATGTAATCCTGAATGTTGTCTATAACAGAAGATTCAAGGCCTGTAAATGTCAAAGAACAAAGAAATATATCACTACCTAACCTTGTAGATGCCAAATACTATCTTAACTTCTGACAATTTTATGTGCTATTGTAACCAATGTTGCCTCACAAAAAAAACCCCACACTAATATGAGGCTACCTACAGGCTCAATTATAATAGATATATTTACAGACAGTAAAAATATCTTACAGAATAGAGAACTAATTGCCCTCATTTAGCTGGTCACTTGTAGTAGACATTTACCGATATTTTGTATGTAATACACTCATTACAACAGTCAAGAAGAAATACTTCGAATGTTCATTTATGGTATGCATTCATTGTTAATTCAGTACTTTCCTGTTTAGATAATGAAGGTCATGTAATTGATCTCCTACATGACCAACTGCCAGATATACAAATATCTGATGAAGATAAAAAGAAGAACTTTGAACTATTAGAAGAAGCAAAGAAGGTGAGTGAGAGGTTCCTCACACGTAGAGGAAGAAAATCAAGAAGCAGCCTTTCAGAATCACCCACAGGTATGTATTCCAAAATACCATCTTTCAGACTCTATGCAAATGGAACTCATGGTTAGCTGACATACAACAACTATGATCTTTTATTCCAAGAATCATGTGTAGAGGAGTCTACAAAACAAAAAATGTGTTTTAGTTCAACACTGAAGCTGTAAATACTCTGCATTCCAGCAGTTTATTGTTTGTTTGTTTTTTTGTTTGAATTATCCAGTTCCCCAATTCCAGACAGTTTACCATAGAGGTTCTATTCAATCATCCCAGACTGGCCACAGTTTGACAGAAATAGAACATTTTTGTTCTGGAATTGCTATGTTCAGATCTACTAAAATCTTACTGTGAGGTAGATTGAGCTAAGAGATAGTAATTAGCTCTAAATCACCCAATGAGCTTCCATAGCTGGGGATAGTCTCTAGAACCTGGATCTCCCTGTTTCTAGACCTGCTGCAAATCTAGCATGCTAAACACTATATCATAATGGCTCTGGGCGAAATTCACAGATTTTATAAAATGCTTTTTGCGGCTGATCCTTACTTACTGTTCCATCCCATACAGAAGGATTTTCTGTGAGTACAGTGGTACCTTGGTACTCAAATGCTTTGAAACTCATCAAATTTGATACTCAACACATTTTGACAGAAACATTTTGTCCCAGTACTCATCATTTGCTTAGTACTCAACATACAAGCTAGAACTTGTCAGTGTAACCTGCCTTGTGACCAGTACATTATACTTAATGGAAAATTTTGTTTGGTACTCATTGTTTTTGGTATTCATCACACATCCCAGAACCAATTAACAATGAGTACTGAGGTACCACTGTACTATGTTGAACTAAGCTCTTTTACCCCTTCTGTGTTTTGTTGTCTGTAACACTGATTTTATAATGTTGTTTTAATACATGCTTTGAGTTTAATTTCACCTTTATAGAAAATTTACTAAATGCCTCACAAGTGACATCTTTATTTAATGCAGCTTTATCCCCATCACTAAGTCCCAGTGTTTCACCTGCTTCATCTCGGAGCAACTCATTGACTCTTCCAGATCCAACAGGTAAAATCAGTGGTGCAACATTCTAATATAGAACAATGCTTTTGTGTTGGTTTGTACCTCCATGCTCCATAAAGTTAACTATTAAGAGGTGTTGTAAATATATTTACATAGAAGTCTCTTTCAAAAATTTAATAGGAACTATTTTGCAACAGTGGGTTAAAATAAAAAGCATTCTGTTTCCCATAATGGCCAATCAAATCAGCAACTCAAGAAGCACAGCTGAATAGCGGACTTAACACTATTATCTTCAAGCTAGTACTTATTGGCATTTTGATTTTGACCCTGAAAGTTCAATTGGATCTATCATCTGCTCATAATTAGGTGATATCCACAAATTTGTCTATTTTAATCACTTTCTTTTTTTTAAAATCAATGCTTTTTTTTACCAGCCCGGTGCCTTGCAGATATCAAATGCTCTAGAACCACCAACTATCCTGGCACAAGATTGGGGAAGGCTATTCTTAACATGCACTGAATATATTTGCAATTTTATAGTAAAATAAGCATTCATCCTCTTAACAAAATAACAAGGCATTCAGGCAGATCTGAAACAAGTCATATAGAGCTGGTTTTAATTTTCAGAGAGAATATGAATTAGGTAAAAATTATTAGGGAAATTAATAACTCTTCTTTGGGAGGATGTTTCATGACTTCAGAGAAAAGCTCCTCATACAACAAGATCCAGAGTAGCGCATTCTCAGCAGGTTATATGTGTTCAAATGGATTGGCTCATAAGAAAATTCCTAAGACATGCAGTGATTTTCTTCAAATTGCCATGCCTCTCTTTGATGTATGATATGTTTCAAACAAAGTGAATACTTTTACTGCATATTTTTCATATTATAGATTCTGATACATGCACGTCAAGTGTTGAGTCGGTGTCTCCATTGCAGGTAAATATGCTTTCATATTCTTTCTTCATTTAATATAACCAGTCAGGGTAAACAATGTTATTTTGAGAAATGAGAATTATATGGGCAGTAACTAGCTTAGCTATGCTACACTGAGTGATTGCATCACCAAATCTGGACATGTTGTCAGAGTCCAATGTGAGAGAACAGAGTCAAAAACACTATGAAAGGTCACTTGGAAGGAACCCTTGACAGACGAGTGAAAAGTTAAACATTTTTTTTTCTATTGAGAAGAGCTAGTGCTTTTAACTTTCTCCTTATCCAGTTTGCATGGTTAATACAAGGGAAATGTCTGGTTTGGTGTATGTAAAGTTATCCTCCTGGAGCAGGGAACTCTGACAATGGTGATTGATGCTTCAGTCAGTAACCCAGCCATTACTTGAAGTTGCATGTGAGCATCACTTAGAAAATGCAATTAGTTGAAACTTCAGCAACCCAGCAGTTGGTGAAGGAAATGTCTATCTAACAAAATGAAATCCAAAGTTGATAAAAAATAAGGTTATACATTTAGGCAAGAAAAATCAAATGCACTACTCAGTAGTAACTGTGAGAGGAATCTTGGAGTCCTAGTGGACAATCAAATATGAGTCAGTTGCTGCAGCTGCTAAAAAAGCCAATGCAGTCCTAGGTTACATTAATAGAGGGATAGAATCAAGAACACATGAAGTGTTACTACCACTTTATGATGCCTTGGTAAGACCATACTTGGAATATTGCATCCAGTTTTGGTCACCGTGATATAAAAAAGATGTTGAGATTCTAGAAAGAGTACAGAGAAAAGCAACAAAAGTTATTAGGCAACTGGAGGCTAAAACATATAAAGAACAGTTACTGGAATTGGGTATGCCTAGTTTAATGAAAAGAAGTACTAAGAATGCCTTGATAGCAGTGTTCCAATATTTGAGGGGCTGCCACAAGGAAGAGGGGGTCAATCTATTATCCAAAGCACCTGAAAGCAGGACAAGAAGCAATGGATGGAAACTAATCAAGGACAGAACCAACTTAGAACTAAGGAGAAATTTCCTGACAGTTAGAACAATTAATCAGTGCAACTGCTTGCCTCCAGAAGTTGTGGCTGCTCCATTATTGGAGATTTTAAAGAAGAGATTGGACAATCATTTGTCTGAAATGGTATCGGGTTTCCTGTGGGGTTGGACTAGAAGATGTCCAAGGTCCCTTCCAATTCTGTTATTCTATTAAGATCTCTGATCATAGAACATTTGAACCGAAGGTTTTGTACTGGTTGCCCAGTTTTTCTGGATGCAATTCAAAGTGCTAATTTTAACCTACAAAGCCTTACAGGGGTTCAGGCTAGTTTTAACCTATAAAGTCTTACATAGGCTGGATCCTTGGTCTCTGCATAGAAATAGTCCATTCAAATGGTTTATTTATGAAATTTTGTATTTCAAAAATAATCTTTGTAAGTCTCTATGGAAATTCAGTATAGTATATGTACTGTATATTCAGCCTATATATTATACTGTATCTATAAAGAAATTGGATAGATAGCAGTGCTGTGTTCTGGTTCAATATAAATGCTTCTTGAGGGAAACATTTGTTTTCTAGAATTCTGACATGAAAACCAACATTTTTTCTGAAGTAAGAAATATTGAAGAGATTGCTTCTACCACTGAAATATTGTTGCTGGTGTCTTCAAAAGAAAAGAAGGGGTTTAGAAAATAAGATATCTAAGAGAAATTGATTTTAAGTTTCTTTGTTTAATTTCAGAATCCCACAAAAGGAATACCTGATCGAAAGGAGAATGAACAAAGAAAAGCTTCTCAGGGAAGAATGGTTCCTCACACAACTGGTTTGGAAAGTCCAAAGGAGAAAGTGTCTGAACAAAAAGAGAACTTCGATCCATATAAACATATGGATAATCTGCCTCAATTCTGCACTTCAGATTCTAGCACTGGTAAAATATCTCTAAGTAGCAGCAAGAACTTCTGTGAAACTGAATTAGGGAAAGAATTCCCTAAAAAAATTAAAGGAAACGACTCTCCTTTCAAAGCTCATTTACCTGGACCAGGAATGATTGCACCGAGCACAAAGTTAAAGGGCCCAGCACCACTACTGAAGGATTCAAAAGTTTCTAATAAAACTGAATTTAATGTATCTGGTAACCACTCTCCTCTACTACGAGCTATGTCATGGGATCATCCTGAACCATGTAATGTAGAAAAAGCACCTTTCAGACTACCTGAAGATATTAAAAACTATGTTGGTAATATAGCAGCTGGTGGTACAGCAGCTAAGCTTCCACCATTCAAAGACCTTCAAATACAAGTTCAGCCAATTCGAATGCAGAAACTGACGAAGCTAAGAGAGGTGAGTTTTGAAAAGTTGATATGGGGAAGTTCTGTGTAAACTATACAGTATTTGTTTCAGTCTTATGTAATAGAATGGGATTATAATGTAATAAATTATATTTTAAACCTGGAAAAATATTATTTTTCTTCCATAGTTTATTATACCAGAAATGTAGAGTTTATTATTTGAAATGTGGAAGATGGGGAAAATTAGTAGTCTGTAGGGAAGGAACAAACAAACCCAGCCAGACCTCTGGGAATTCATTCAAATGAATTGCACAAAATAAATGCTTCCACCTTGATGTGATAGACATCCCTTCTACCTATTATTTTGAGTTATAACATAGAATGTAATCAGTGCCTGCTGGATCAGACCCCTGACCCATATGGTCGAGTAATCTGTTCTCACAACTCCACAAGGAAGTCTATTAATTTCTCCACGTTACTTTCACAGGCAGCCACACTGCTATCCGCCCTAATAGCCATTGATCTCTATGACTTACATGAACTGATACAGCGTTTTTTCAAGCCAGCCAAGCTGGTAGCCATAAAGACATCCCTTGATTTTGTTTTTGTAGGGCTTAGACTGTAGAGATTGTGACTACTGTCCCCATCATTTTTTGTAGCTTCTCTGAAAGTCTGTTCAGTGGTATTTGCGCAATTTTGGATTGTGGTTATCCTCTTGTCGTTTCACGCAGTTACTTTTTTACTTTCCCCAAAAAATGACTTTTAATATTTGCGTTCCCAAAACTATAGCAAACTGTCAACTGAAATGAAATATCTAAGATTATGTTTCCTGTGGGAACAGCTTATTTTCCTGTGCATTAATAGTCACAGTGGTTATATTTATTACATCCAGTTTATCACTGGCAATATGACTCTTATTTCTGGGGAACCTAAGTGGAAGGATGCTCCCAGGCATATCCTGACTGTGGCTTTCTGCAGGCTTTTGATTGGTTACTGCAAGAACAGAATTTTGGAATAGATAAGGATTTGGTCTGATCCCGGAGGCTGTTTTTATAGTCTTAATATTTGCAACATGGTTAGAAGTTCATAAGTATTCTGTTTCTCAAAAATAATGAAGGGCTAGAACAGTGTTTCTCAACCTTGGTGACTTTAAGATGGATGGACTTCAACTCCCAGAATTCCCCGGCCAGCAAAGCTTCATATTCAGAGAGAGAGGCAGCCTGCTCCTCCCTCACAAAAAGACTGGGATCAAGGAAGGATAGTTGGAGGTGGCTAGAGAACAGGGCCTTCCATTCTAACTTCAGGTTCATAAGGTGGAGATTCAGTTTCATTTCTCATATGAAGAATCCATTCCTTTAAAAATTATTATTACATTTATAAAACATGACTAGCTTCCATTAGAAAAATGAACATAAACGATGGTACAGCATTGTAGGTTTGGACATAGTTATCGTTGGAAGAAATGTCCATCTGGGTTCAGTTCCAAGTGGCGGGAAAAGACACTGGAAACATGGAGACTGTTTAGAAAAATGGTTTAATGATGGACAGGATCACCTGACATGAGATCCCGGGCAAAAAGCACATTGTTGAGAGAAAGAGAGAGAGATTTATACCCTCTCTTCGGCTTTGAATTTGAGCTTGTATTCTGATTAGTTGTCAGACTCCCATGGAACCATGCAGGGGCAACTCTGTAGGATATGTCTTGAGTCCCAAGCTTGGTTGAGCCTTGCTGGGTGATGATGTAATGAAGGGGCTTTGGGCAATTCCTATTATGGCTCTGCTAGAAGGAGGTAGATCTTTGTTATACAGAATAGACTGGCCTAGGCCTTAATGGCCCATTAACAAAGGCTGGGTGGGGGCTGGGGGCTGGGTTTCTGCCTCCCTTTTAGGGGAAATATCCTGCCCTTTTAATATTGCCGAAAATACTGTATCTCATTTTCCTAGGAGAGGTGCGGGTGCTAACTTCCTAAAATACTTCGCGCAGTTGGCCATATTTCCAGGAGAAGAGAAATGCCAAGATTGTAACTGAACATAATGTATTTTATTTTGACAAAAAGAAATGGTTGGTTGTTGGGTTTCTGGGTGAACTTTTAAACTAGCCAGGTAAATGTTTCCTGCTGGCTTTTATTCAGTATTCAGACAAAAGAATTGAGAAAAGGGGTGGGAGATCAGGAAAAGATGCGTATTACATTTCTTGGCTCCATTTCAGTATTGATGGTTATATTACAAGTCAATCTGGTTTCTGCAGTTTCGTTACTGATATACGTGCCTGGATTTCTACTCTGCTGTTCTCAATCATTATTTTAACTGAGCCTCTTTAGGGCTTTGTTAAGGAACTGATTACATTAAATCACCTAAGCCTAATAAAAGGCTTCTGCTAATGCGGAAATCTCCAAGCTCCGTGGACAAAAAAATGTTCTCTTTTTAATACGCTGCCTTTCTGTGAAGGATCTTTCTAAATTATCCCAGAACTAAAACAGGAGAGGAAGAAGGAAGAAGGTAATCTGACAGAGAATGAGCTGTCTTGATCATATGGGAGCAATTTTGAAACAGCCATAGAGAATTTCATCGTCCCCTTCTTTTGTTTTATCCTATATGCTAATCCAATTTCCTTGTTCGTGCAAGTAAATATTTTAGTCCTTGTTTATTGATTGCAATCAGACTGGCAACCCCATTTCTAAGTGATAAGGTCATTAAGTGAAGCATCTGACTGCGCCTGACTTAAAACCTCACTTCTGCATCTAGCATTAAGTGTATCAACGTGGTCATTAAATGAGACACCATGGGATAAGAGTTGCAATATCACTTCTTCATTCTCTATTAATTCTGCTTGTTCGAAGCCAGTTATGAAATTCACAACTAATAATCAGATGATCATGGTTGTAAATGCAAGAATTGACCACAGAGGTGGAGGGTTTTTTCATCTTGAGTGTACAACTTTTGTAACTTTAGTGTATGAATGGTTGCTAAATGAAGAAGTTGGCAAGCAAGGAATACCTGTATTGTGTCTGTTTTCTTTTTAAATAAGTCGTCTTTTGCTTCTTCTCTATAAGGTATTCCTCAGAAATTTGAGTTTAATTATGTCAACCATAGATTTTTCACATCAGATTTCATGGTTTTGAAATTTTGTGAAGGAAAACTTGCTTGGATATAAATTTGCCAACCTATATTACTACATCCCTAACTGGTGCTTTTTTCCATCTTATATTAAAAATTAGACACCTTCTGATAAGCTTTTAATTAATTTTAATTTTTTTAAATTAAATTCTTAATTAATAAACAGGTTACCATGAAAGCATGCTTCATATTAATATTGTGCTCCATCCACAATATAGAAACTAATTAAGTTGATTCAGAAACTAGGATGATTTAGCTTGAATCAGTTCAAAGCTTATACCATCCACATGGGTTCAAATTTCATTTCAGAAAACTAAAGTATTCTTTGTATTGACTATGATTAAGATATGCAAAAATTATAGCCCCGGTGTTTTCGGGGGGACAGAAAGGATTGATATTTGTAGGCAGTGTAGTTCTTTTGAAAAAAAATAAAGTGCTATATCCGGTGGTCTTTTTTAAAGTTGTGAGTGCTCCAACACTGGAGATTTTTAAAAAGAGATTAGACAACCATTTGTCTGAAATGAAATAGAGTTTCCCGCCTGAGCAGAGGGTTAGACTACTAGACTGTCCTCCTAACTCTGTTATTCTATTAGAGTGACCTAATCAGTCTTAGGGACAGATGGGTCAGAAAACTATGTAAAGAGCTGCTGCAAGGATTACTTGAGATCTCTGGTGACTAAAGTTATGGGAGCTCATTTGAGTTAGCCTTTAGCTGTGCAGCTGCAATTGAACTGACTGAGGTATATGTTCTGCCAAGGTTTTCTGGAAAGCATTATTGACCCTGAGGAAGTTGAGAGTCCAGTTAAAGTTCTGGAAGGAAGATTGTTGAGAAGGTTTTGAGCTTGTTTTGACTGTCTTCGATTAATTTGTTACATCGTCCATAAAAATATCAAAAGATCTCCTTGGACTAAAGCAGGAGTCCCAAAACCTGGCAGCTTTAAGACT
>JANHFM010001153.1:173720-191710 GCA_032468115.1 Grayia smithii
TGGTTGGGGGTCACCACAACATGAGGAACTGTATTAAAGGGTCACGGCATTAGGAAGGTTGAGAACCACTGCTCTATATAAAGCTACTCCAGCTAACCTATATAGCATATAGTTAACTTGCAATTTATGTATTGTGAATTGAATGCAATGGTGACTATTTATTCTAATACAGTGTTTTAAAATATATTTATTAGAAATTCTCTAAATGTGGAAAGCGGTATTTCATCCTGGGACCTGAGCTAAAGCAGTCTATCATGGGCCAGCAACTCTCAAGCCAAACACAGACAGTTATAAATAAGCTGCCAGAAAAAGTTGTCAAGCATGTCTCTCTTGTTCGAGAAAGTGGTTTCTTGACATATGAAGAATTTTTGGGAAGAGTGGCTGAACTTAATGACACGTGAGATTTTTTTTCCTTTATACATGTAATAGTTTAAATATTAAACAGGAACCTGCTTAAGGCATTTGAGAATGAATTATTAGCAATATATACCCTATATGACTGCTTAATTTCTAATAAAAATGGGACCGTTCCATTACATAGTGTGACATAATATTTAGTTTCTCAGGATGTGTTCAGTCATATCTTAAACCACAACAAATACTTTGCGATCAGGACTTTATCAGATGTATATTGTAATGTTTTTCAAATTGAAACGAGTAGATATGAGAGAAGCTTATTTCTCTTATTAAAGGCACCATAATAAATTACATAAGAGCTATAAAAACAAATTTAGTACTCATTCATTGAAACTTAAGAATGGCAGTTAAACCAATCAATGCAAACCTCCTAAACCATGGCTTAGCCATATTAATATTGAGCTACTTGGAAAATACTTTACTCTCTTTGCAATTATCACTTTATTAAAATGTGTCCTAAAATTAAATCTCTATTGGACATGAATGCATTTTCCAATTCTTGCTTTAAGAGGAAAATAAAGCTCTTAAAAATACTGTAGTTGCAAACATAATAATGTTGCTTTATACTGAGTCAGATAATTGGTTTAACTAACTCAGCAATTATCTATGGTGACTAGTAATGTCTCTCCAGGGTATCTGACATTTTCTTTATCTGGTTATAAAGGAATTAAAACTGAGATAATTTGTCTGTAAACCATATACCAATCACTTACGTACAGTTCTTAAAATCAGAAGTTGCATGAAAACACACACTTTATATAAACACATATTTGTATAAAATATAAGTTTTCCAGCATTTTGGTTGGAATCATAACACATAATTATTTTAAAGTTGTCCTCCTGGAGAACCACAAATGAAGATGAACCAGAGAAAGAATAAAATTATATTCCCAAGAAGCCAATTCAAAGAAAGATGAATGTTTGTGTTATAAGCACTAGGCTGGAAATGTCTTCCTTAATTCGTTCTCCTGCCAATCCTCTGGAAACAGTCTTCCAGGATCAAAGGCTTTTAGATGAATGATGTTGGCTGTTAGCAACATTCTTCCAAGCTACATAAAGATGATATCAACAAGTCTTTTCATGAAAGCAGCTTGGGAAGGGGCTGAGTGGGGAAATCAATTTCCACCAAACCCATTCCACAGATCACCTTATTTGGATCCAGTCTTACGTTTGAAATTATATTTGCTTGCAATTTGTACATCATATTCACTGTAATGTTTAAAGTGTGTATCCTCTTGTGCTACATGTCTAAAATGTTAAATACCGTAAATGTTAAATATTTCCAGAACTGCACAATTAGCTTCTGGCCAGAATAAGCACCTGTTATTTGAAGTGCAGCCAGGGTCTGATGCTACAGCTTTATGGAAGGTGGCTGTTCGGATAGTTTGCACTAAAGTAAGTTTATCAGAATCTTGAATTCTCTAATTCATAGCAGCATATAATGCATATTAAGATAAATTTTGTGGATGTTCATGGTTAATTAGAAAAAAATGCCACATTTTCATAACTTATTAAAATACGTATTTTGCTGTGTTTATAATGTTTTGCTTCTCATAATTGTACTAATGTGCCATTGTTAATGTGCCATTATTAATGTGCCATTTACCATTCTGAACATTATAAAGGCATTTATAGCATCTCATAATGTCAAATTTCTAAGTTTAGGAACTCTTGATTTACATTTCTCTAAAAATAAAATTAGAATAAATGGTGAGCTATTCAAGAAAAATGACAATGCTGCTCTCTGTGTTATAGATAAACAAGACAAGTGGGAATGTGGAAGCTTCACGAATCATGAACTTGTATCAGTTCATTCAACTTTATAAAGATATTACAAGTCAGGCATCACAGGTTCTTTCACAGAACGCTCCCTCAGAAGGAATAGCAGAAGATCTGTCATCGGTTGAATCTTGTCAGGCTAGTCTTTGGATGGGAAGGTATTTGAAATACTCTAAAAATGTTTGAATCTGTCCAGTTTCTTGCTCCAGCACGAAGTTTTGTAAACTTGATTCAATTTAGCTGAAGGTTGCCATTTACTATAAAAAATGTGCAATGATGAACGCTCAGTTATTTGGTCTACCTTTTTTCTTACTGAAAATATATGTAAGCTTTTCTGAAAAAGAGGCCCCTCTTGCAGAGAGGCATCCTCTTCATCCTTTAGTGATGAAGATTCATTTTGAAAAAGAAATAATTACCATTCATATTAATTTTCCTCATTCTGGAAAATTCGAGATTATTTAGAGAGCTGAAAGAACATTAAATTACTTCTGTGTTAGAAAACTATTGGAAATAGGCACTTCGATAATGGGAATAGCTATTTGCCATTGTATACAACAATCTCTGTGTGTGTGTGTGTGTAAAGTCTGTTCATGCACCACTCATACTATATCCTTAGTAATTGTATACATGTTGAAGAAGCAAATAACAACCTTTTCTTATTTGTACATCAGTCTATGATTATTCTTTTTAAATACTTTTTAACATTTAACATTTAACATTTTTAATGTGTTCTAGAAACAAAACATAAGTTTAGAACACCAATTTTTTATATATTAATGGTCTCCTTCCTCCTTTCTTAGGACAAAACCCAGATAGTTTCTTGCAGGTTGAATGTGAAATTGCTTTAGTGAACTAGGGTTAGAAGATTATAAGTATTCATAATAAAATATTTAACAAGAAACAATTCAAGGTATACTACATATACCATTAAAGTTCTGGAAATCTTTGATTGTGAATAAACAATATATTTGCACTGTAGGGTGAAACAGCTTACTGATGAGGAAGAATGTTGCATTTGTATGGATGGACGTGCTGATCTGATCTTGCCATGTGCCCACAGCTTTTGTCAGAAATGCATTGATAAATGGTAAGTCACTTAGTTAATCTCATGAACAAATTATACCATGTTTAATGAAGAAAGGAAATGAACCGTTCCAAGTTCAGCTCAAACTAGTCCTGGGGATTTTACACACAAACAAATATGTGTATTTTATAATCTTGCATATTTGAGTAGTTATATGTACCTGCTTATATACATGCTGCTCAGAAACCTTACTTCAAGAGGCATGCCAGCACAAAGTAAATAAATTAATATTAGTTAATATTCTTTTAATTTAATTTTTTTTTAAAATTTTAATTCTTTTAATTTAAACCCCTGTAAAATAAGACAGTCCATTTGTAAATTGATCTGTTTTGCTTTTGTATGTATAAGCATGGACACACACAAACTTTTTTCTCAGAAACACAGAAGCTCATTTACATTCACACATATACCTCTCCAGCAAAACCAGCAAAAATAAAATCAAACAAAACTGAATGGAGGCTTGGTGATGGGATAGAGTAGTGGATGTGAAGCCAGAGGTGGGAGAGGGGCAAAGTTGGATGAGACATGAGATGAAGGAAAAAGGCATCTGAATATGGAAGGGGAAGATAAGTTCAGTGGTCTCTCGATACTCATTGCTAATTGGGTCCAGGAAGCGCAGTGAGTAGCAAAAACATTGAGTACGAAACAAATTTTTCCCATAAAGAATAATGTAATGAAACACAAGGCAGCCAACACCAACAAGCTCTAGCTTTTGCATTGAGTATTAAACAAACAATGAGTACCAGGACAAAATTTTCATATCAAAATGCTTTGAGTACCAAATTTGATGAGTTTTAAATCAGTTGAATACCAAGGTTCCACTGTGATTATTTTCCTCATATATTTTCCTCATACAGTTGTCCACAGTGAAATGGGGGGTCGGGGGAGGAGTTGGAATCATGAATAGAGGAGGCTCCTTGTGCAAACTCGATTGCAGAAAATATGACTTCAGCAACAGAGTGCCTGGAATGCACTACCTGACTGTGATTTCATCCCCAAACCCCCAAAATTTTAACCTAAGACTGGCTACTGTTGACCTCACCCCATTCCTAAGAGGCCTAAGGGGCGTGCATAAGAGCATCAGAGTGCCTACCATCCCTGTTCTAATGTTCCCTTTAATTGTATTCATTTTATGTATTCATTTTATGTATTCAATTCATGCTTATACTTATATATATTATCTAATACATACTCGTCAAATAAATAAGTTTCAGAGTTCTAACTCTCTGAGAGCTGGAAGTAGGTCCCCTTTTCCAGTACCACCTCTACTTCAAAGATAACAATTTAGGAGAAAGAACTTGTTTTTCTTTTTGAATAATACCAGTACCAATATTTTAGCTAATGATGTCTTCTTTGAGAAATGATATACTACTTTTAAATAAGAAATAGTGCTTCTTGGCTAGCTATGCTAATTTGAACAAAACTTCTACGCCTGTGTGGCACAAAGCTAATTCAGTTTGATGCTATTTGAAGCTACTTTTCAACAAATAGCCACCATGTAATATGTTATGTAATCTGACTTTGCTTTATATTTCAAGAAGTAAAATTGTGCCTTTTTAAAATAACAAAGCTTTCTGGTAGTATTGATTTCAAAGAGCTGCCAATTCCACTTAAAAGCGAATAAAATCTGAGGCATCTCATTTTGTTGGAACAAAATGTAACTTCAAGCAGTTATTAAACAAGAATTACCAATACATTGTTTTCCGCTGCATTTTAGATAGTCAAGTGTAAAACTAAAGTTTGAACAGTGGGGCAGAGACATTCTCAGCAGAAGAATTCAGCCTAATTATATTTCAGTTTCTCTGCTCCATTTATTTCTTAAGCTATATGTTTTGTGCAAGGAAATTAATTAAAAATGTTTCTGTATGTTTGTACATTGTGCAAAACCTTTCATGAGAAACTGACATTGAACAGCTTACAAAATAAACTATAAAATACATAAACCAAAAATCAACAATCCATTCACATGTCACGTTAAGTCAAAATTATTGAACTAAACAACTGTTTTGCATAGAGGTAGAATAACTTGCACACATCAGTGCCTCCCAGATTGGAAAATTGTTTGGAAGATAGTTGAGGATCTAAATGAGTACTCTAAATATTTTGCCTCTTAATATAGTCCTCAACCTCATAAAAAAGCCAAAACAGATCTGAAAATTTCAGCCATCATGCCGTTCTGCAATACTGATAGGATTTGCTGTATCCTTAGCCAAGTGATAGGTGAATGCAGTCAGTATGATAGGGCAACCAATTACTTTAAATTATAGACTTTTAGGATAATGTAAATTTTTCCAATTTAAAAAACAACAGGTTATTTTTCTTTTGAGGTTTAAGATCATATTGCCTGATGGCTTTCAAAAACAGGTCTGCGCAATCTATGTTGGGGATATTTTCACTGTTATTTTTAGCTTGGTCTCATAGATAAAACATTAATCTTTTAGCCTTTTGTCCAAGATCCTATTATATCTTACCATTAGAGCAAAATTAGTTATGCACATTGTCAGTACAAAATCTGAAAAGCAGTGATGGTTTCTTCTGACTTCCTTTGCAGGAGTGGTCGTCACAGGAATTGCCCTGTATGCCGCCTACAAGTGACTGCTGCAAATGATTCTTGGGTTGTATCTGATGCACCTACGGAGGAAGATATTGCCACTTACATACTCAACTTGGTGGATGAGGCAGGCCAGCCTCATATACCCTGATGTTAGTCTTAACATTCATAGTCTTAACATCTCCCAAGATATCGTTCTCATTATTTTTCATTTCTTTATTCATTACATTGGTTTCTAGAAGCTAAATCATTATTTTCTAATAACGACTAGTTGTTGGAAAGTCTACCTGTAATTATTATTTTCCTGAATTACTCTGATAACATTTACAGTCAATACACTATGGATTTTCTGATATTTTATGAGGTACTGCAGTAGGAAGTATTTTAGTTCTAGTAAGGCTGTTAAGTGTTTGTTAAAAGTTGACTTCATTGTCTCAGTTGAAGAATGTCAAGTCCTGTTGTTCAACACTGTCTTAAAACAATGTTCTAATGCTTAAATAGGAATTAAAATGGTTAGCGTCCTTGAACTTAGTAGTTTCTGTTCTCCCTTCTATGAAATGTTGCAGCTCTTATTGTTGACATGCATTTGATTAAATCAGTAAATGGTATGTTACATTCCTTTTATGGAATCTTTTATGAAAACAGATTTTTTTTTATAAATGATTGACTTTTTCATTTCTACTCAAAGTTAATTTTCTAAATCAGTATTTATTACTTAAAGTTTGTCTATGCAGTATCATGGATGGATCCAGCAAATTTTCTTCCAGTAACTTCTCTAGCAGTAGAAGGCTTCTAATGTAGCAGACAGCATCTTTATTCTCTTTCTGCCATCTCTTCATTTCCTACATGCCTTGAACAGCTGTCCCCTGGGCTAGAAACGCCAAAGCAGTGAATCTCAGAAGCATAATGCGGATAGTAAAAAATCTTCTGTATTCTGTTCTGTTTCTTTGCAAGTGCTGCATCTTAATTACATATTAATTATAAAATCTGGCGGAAACATGTTTATTTATTTAGTTTTGTTTAGCTTAGCCTTCTATTTACCAGTTTGTAAAATGTGCTGTTGCTATGAAATGAGATGCTAAAAGCACAGAGATTCTTACCTTTTTTTCCTGTAGGTGAAATATGAGGATTTTTTCCTTTTTTTGATGATAACTTTAACGTAGTATGCATGTTGTAATTGAGTATTGGTGTGAGGTATGACAAATGTGTCCTGACTTGTACCTTACCAGGTGACATTAATAGATGCCAGAAATTTTTCAATCCACAAAATTGGTGCTGAGTGACTTTTACAAATTTATTTCAAATGGCTGCTTAAAATGGTCCTAACCCCCCCCCCCCCCAAATTAAGTCCCTAGGCAGATTGGGCCAACACAAATCCTCAAATTGATGTGGTACTGATGTTGGCTTTTATATTTTTCACAGCTGCTATTATTATTATAATTATTATTCACAGAATGGATTTGGCATCACACAAGGAAAGATGGGTTAATAGTTAAATATCGTGAAGGGTTTATGGCTTTATTTGGAATTGCCTGGTAAATATGTTTAATAAAATTGTTTTCTACTGTTGCTGAAATGTTGCACATAAATATAGGTTAAACTAATTAAATTGCAAACTACACTATTACCTAAAAGATTTCTATAAATCACATCCAGATATTGAACTTTACCACTTCAAAATATGGCAGACATGTTTTTTGAGAGATTATCAAAATCTGCTGAAATTAGTAAAATTGAGTAGAAATTAGTGCTTTTCCTCTTTTTTAATATGATGTGCTAAAGTGAAGGTTCGAAGAGCAACTTTTATTACTTAATTAAGAAAGTTTGCTATAGAGAAATTCAGATTTTGCAAGTATTATTTCTGACAATTGATTTTAAATGGGCTTTAAAATTCAGAGTAAACAAAACATGTTCTTGTTTTTGTTTTGATGTGATTTTTCACTTGTTATAAAACTGATCATGGATTTGATTTTCCCTACACCCTAGATATATTTGGATTTGCAGTGCTGTGATTAAAGTGCCCAATACTTTATATTAACATAGTAAAAACAGTAACCCATTCTTTTTTTCTTCATATAAGGTTTGATTGACAGCTCAAATATTTGAAATGTAAGCAAAAGATCATTAAATCCTGACATTGCTTTTCTTTTTTCTTTTCCTGTGATGATTCTAAGAACTATACACCAAATCTTGAGATGGAAGCTTTAAAATATGGGCATGCAGTCCACAGAGGGGACATGAAATTATAGATTCAGTAATTTCACAGTTGTAAATATGTGTAAAGTGAAAATGTGAATTATACAGTGTTTCTATCTTTTTAAATATACACATTAGTACAAGCGTTACAATGTGTAATATATATGTTGATCCATAGTAAATATATATGTAAAACACACATATGCACACATACACACAAGCACATAGTGTTTTGCAGATTAACTATGGAACATTTGCTGTCTTCCTTTTCCCCGTTTCCACTGTGTTGTGAAGCTATGGCTCTTACTAAAGGACTTTTAGTCTAGATCGAAGATTATAAAAGAAGCTATAACACTCAAAGACATGGAAGAAGAGATTTACAAGTTGTTTACCCATGCCTTTTGACACATATCCTACCACAATAAGCATATGGCAAAGTAGAAGTCTATCATAAGAAATAAATGAGTTACATTAATTGGGTAAAACTGCAACCCAGTTCAGTTATTCTTCTAACATTGAATCTGATGAAGATTGACAAATTTAAAAAAGGTTTTTAAAAGACATGTTCAAGAAATGAATTACTGTTAAAAGAAGATGCATTCCTTAGTTCTTTTGTGTGGTTGTGAACTTTTCTTAGTGGTTTTATATAAGACTGTTAATAACTATAAGCAATTTAATGTATTATGAGTTTTGAGCAATAAACATTTGGATTATTTATCTTTCTGTAATGTTTGAGATACCTTCTCTTAAGAGATTCAGAGTCACAATGTATACACAAAATAATTTCAAGAAAGTACGTTATGATTTTATATATTCCTAGCCAGAGATATGCAGATCATTTTGACCTTGTATTTAGTTTGTTTTGAGCTTGAAACAAAATGTGCTTTGAGAGACTAGTTTCTGTGTTGGGTGGGGTTGGGTTGGGTGGGGTGGTGAGTTTTTTCTGACTTAGAATGAAGTCTGTGCTGTTCTGGGGTTCTTTTGGGCCTTTTGGGGGCTTATGACAGACTTCCTTGTTTCTTCAACATTTTACCACCTGGTTTTTCTAGCAGCAGGGACTGGTCTTCCTGTTGCTATTGGTTACTGGATGACTGGAAATGGAAAATTGAAAGCAGCAGCTAACTACACGGCTAATCAGAAAAATGCTACTCACACTGTATTCCTGATAGTTGTATTGGGGTTTTTTTGTTGTTGTTCTTTGTCCTACATAGAATTTGTGGGTTAGTGAGCTTCATTCTTGTAATGCAGTAATAGGTATGACAGTAATAGTCAGTCAAAATTGATTTCATTTAGGGTTATAGAATAGGACAAACATCAATGAATATATTTATAAATGTTTAACATTTCCATTTATTAAGCTTCTTCATGCTATACATATCTCTGAATATTTTAGACAACAAAATACATACTGTACATGTGTAACTCAAACCATTTTTCTTGTTTATGAGGGACATAATTCCCACAATCCCTCTTAAAACTAGCAAGGATTTCTTTGACTGCTAATCAGGTCATGTTGCATCCAAAAGTTCCATGTAGAAACAATACAATTATTTTAATTATATAAAATAATGCAAGTAAACAAAATTGACAGCTAAACTTTCACCCATAAAGTCTAAGCCATCAGAAAAGTATAATAGGCAATTCCCTTCAAGAAAATATCTGGCCTTCAGTGATAATTCAAGGAAGAAGGTACCATAATTATGGAATAAAGCTTACCAAAATATTTCAAGAACTTGCAATAATAGTGCAATTTTAAACCCTTGTAAATTCAGTAGAATTTACTTTAAGGCTCATTAATCTCATACATCTCAATAAGAATGGTAGAAACCATATCTGGCTTTGATGTTGTTAAAATCACTTAGTGCTCACTAGAATTTGCAAATAAGCCATTTCAATATGCAGGAACTCCTACTGAGCATAACACCTCAACTTATTAAAGCAGCTATGTCTTTTCCACATTATTCATAATTGCTCTTAGCTGTCTTTACATAAATGTGCATACACAGAACCTGTGTTTTATTTGAATTAGCTGTGCAGGTAAAAAAATGAAGACAACTTGAACAGCTTCCAAAGCAACTGTCAATGCCCAGAGCAGATACTGGAGAATTTGCCAGCTGTAGAGCTTGGCATATTGAAAACACAGGATTTGCTATATGGTTAGGACTAGCCTTTCCTGTTGCACAAGCATTACAGTTGCATAATACTTTGTCATTGTGAGTGTGCTTTAAACTACTTTTTATTAGAGTGATTTTTTTTTATTTTGTAAAACAAAACAATATGGAATCCAAGGTTTCCTTTTTTGAAAAGCCTGCTCTCTGCTCCACCAACTCCAGCTAATTAGTGAGGAAAAAAAAGTAACCAGTGATTGCAAGTAATACTTTTTAAAATGTTCAATTTAATGTGAATAATAGTATAAAAGGAAAACTCAGACAAACTGAAGGAAACTAAAACTTTCAGATGTGTTAATTACCTAATGGAAATTTTCTAGTATCAAAATAGATCACTTTTCAAGTGAAATGAAATTTAGATTATCTGTCAAGCATTGATAAACTAGGCTATAAGGTCAGGTTCTGAAATTGTTATCAGCCAATGAAGATAAAGATGTAATTTGTTATGGTCATCTTTGGTCAAAGCTGATATTCATGTGCTACAGTATCCCAGAATAGGATGCTAAGTTCCAAATACAGGAGCTGTCTTTATAATTATTTTGTGGAAAGGATCCTGTGCCCCTGCTTCTGTGAACAAATTGCATTTATTGGATAGGGAGAGCTAAATGTGGACAGATGTGAAGTAAACCTGGATATGATAGTCATTCTGGATAGAAAAAAATGAAAATAACTTTGCACTTATGAAATTGAAATATCTTCCCAACCAATTTGCATTAAAACATGTACAACTTTTTTCCACATTATAGTAATACTTAAATTAGAAAAAGTATAAGTGCAGGGAGAGAAATTTGTTACCCCTCCTTTTTTTCCTAAGAAGTTCAAAATTTGTGACAAATTTTACTTTCTATCTTTCCTTTTTAGAATTATTACTTTACTGTATTTCAAAAGGCTAACAGGTAACTTGCCACCATCAACAGTAAATAAATATAACTGCTTTCCAGAACTCAGAAAGTGCCTCTAATAGTTCATCTTCAAGATTGCATATTCAAAATAAACTCCATATAAAAATTTTAACACTACCTACAGCAGTTGATAAATTATTAAATTCCAGTTCCCATACTTTTACATCAGTAATAAAGTAGCAACAAAATCTACTACTTACGCTACATGGCAAATTAAGCTATCAAACATCTCATTTTTGTGCATTTCATACAAACTACAAAATGCAAGTTAAGTCTATGTGTATATCAGCTTTCTGTTATATCACCTTCATTCACACCTCACATTATACCAAATTATGAGTGGTTTGGTTTTGGTTAACAAGATTAATCAATCTTGCTGATGGAAGTATAAACCATGCTTTAAAACTTAGCGTTGTATGTCAAAGTCACTGTGGCTTATTCAACAAACAATTTTTAAAACAAACCTCAGTTTAATTTTAAAAAAATGTGAATTTAGCCAATGTTGATATACTAATGTGCATGAATGCATATTGGCAAGTAAATATGCCTCCTAATACATAGATAAGAAAGTTCTTAATGTTCTATATTGAAAAAAACCAAGGTGTGGAACAAGTCTCATAATGGTGAATTTTGATATGGATCTGTTGAAAAAGCGCCACCGTATCATATAGCAAATCCTGGTAGATATATCAGCATCTGATTTGCATTTTTCAGGTAGCTGGCTTATACCTGGATGCCTCAGGAAGTTACCATATCAAATTACTCTTCAATTAAAGGACCCATCTGGAAAAGCCAAGTATTTGTATATCCATTAAACATCTATGAGCGATGTGCTGATCTTTGGTTATATTAGATTCTAGTTTCTAAATCCAGGATGGTCTTTGTTAACTAACGGACATTACAGTACTGTGTATAATCAGACACCTGAAATCTAAACAAAGTTAATGTTTAAAGTGCCATCAATCCAATATGAGAAACATTGTGAGAAAACTGATCTGTGTGTGCTACTAAAAGCTACTGTCTTATGTCCCTTTTTTCAAAGCAGAATGTTATGTATGTTGAGATGCAAACCTATAATGACTAGAGTTAGAGTGTACTTTTAAATGCATAAACAACATAGCTGGAAGCCTGCATCTTGGCATCTACAGCAGTCCTATTTAAGGTAAGCACTTGCAGAAACTGGTTTTGCAGCGATTCTGGTGTAACTTAAGAATTCTGATGATCAGATGACTTTCTGTCCTGCAAAAGCTCACACTCTCTCTTTTGTTCAGACTTGTTGGTCGTGGCTATTTTGACAGTGCTGTAATTTCTTCTGTCTTCATCGCATCAGACAGAAAACTCAGTTCATTGCATAAAGTCTCATATCTGTAAGCCATTCGAATCTGTGCAACATTTGTCTTTCTAATATCATTTCCTTCTGGCCCTTCAGCACAGTAATTTAGACCTATGCATTTCTGTTTTTCCTAGAGAAACAGAGAGAAAAGAAGATAGTATTTGAAAAGTTGCTTTGATTTTTTTTTAAAAGGCAAGTGAAATCCAGCAGACTGAACAATTTTGAAAGGTGTCTTTTTAGTGTATGCTTCCTCAACTGAAGGATGTGGAAGATGATCTCCACAAAATGGCATTTTTGAAAAAGAAGGAAGTGGATTATTGAATGTGTGTGTGTGAGAGAGAGAGAGAGAAAGAGAATGAGAATTTCTGTGATCACATAATCTCTTAACTGCTACCAAATTGATTACAAATTGATACAAATTGATACAAAGATGTCTTGCAACTTCATGTAGCAGCTTTCTTAAGAAATCCTTTGCTGTCTTAACAGGCATGATTTTATTCTGCAACAGTACACTAGATAATTAACTACAGATCAGTGAAACTTCCCCAAACTATGCCTTCAAATAAATTGGACCAAAACCCCCCAAATTTCCAGATAGCCTTTGATGAAGCAGGATGGGAATTCTGCTAACAGATCTGACATGCAGTAAATTGGACAAGTCTGACAGAAATCAAGGACAAGTTAAGCCTATATGTAAACAAGGTCATCTGCAGGAAGTGTGAAAAAAGTCAAGATGGCAATCATGATGTGCTCTTTGTATGGGACTTTTTGACTTCCTCCCCTCCTGCAATGCCCCAGCTGTAAATTCATGTCAACTTTTCTGTTTCAGAACAGTGGCAAAAGTGAACCAATTCTGTAAACAAAGCTCAAGGGATCAGAATTTAATCACTTCTATCCCACACATTCATCAAAACCATACCTCTTCAGCCTGGTTATTTGTCCTTTGAGGAAAAACGCCATTACAGAAATATGCTAAAATGTTCCTATTATGTGTGATGATCAGGCCCTCTGGTGGCTTTATAAATAAAAATAAAATACATTAAATGCACCACCTAGTTTGTCCCCTACCTCTTCAAATGTCTGGTGCTTACAGAAACCAAGTAAATTTACCTTGTGTGACAAGCCGCTTTGTAGTACACTATTTCTTGCAATTTCACATAGGTCACAAGTACTCAGTTTCCATACTTGGGCTGCTATGGCATATTCCTCCATCAGTGCTTCCTTCAATTATACATACAAAAATATATGGTTTGCTATAAAATACATTTATTTATTTTGCACCAACAATAGCTTGAAATCAAAGGGAGCATTTTTAGTGAAAGGAAACTTCTAATTTTGCAGAGCTCTTCTATTTTCTTCTTTAATTTTCTTCTTCCCTTACTGTCTTCTACGTTCCCTGAAAACTTTCTCTAGGGTACAGATGTCAAACTGGCGGCCCGTGGGTCAGATGCATCATGTGCAGGCCACACCCATCCCAGCTCGTGAAGGGGAAAACATGATATGTCACATGACGGCAATGTGACACCCGTGCTCTAGAGAATTGGTGATTCCACCAGAATAGTGGAAGCAGGACTAAGTGTTCAGAGAAACAGAGAAAGTTTGGTGAAATTTCATCTTCTCACCCTTTTATTAACAGATGTCTCTCATCATAGTTGGCAAGATCCAACTTTTATAGTTTCAGAGTTGGGTAGCCTGTTAAGAGTGGTGGAAACTCCAGCCACTACATAGTGAAATTTATTTCTGAAAGCACTGTGCTTTATGAAAATTGATCATTTTCCTTCTTAGATTTTCATGGATCGGTTATACCTAAACTAGACCACACATACACTCCATAGTCCAGCTGCAGGACTGATTAATGACATGCCAGATCAATCTTGAAACATTTAAGAGAAGCGGAAAACAAATGGCAAAGAAAACTGTTGAAAGTAGAAAGACTTAGACATTCTAGTTTTTAATGATGAAATGACATGAGAGAAAGGACTTAGGAGATTGGAGTCCATACTCCATGGTTCAGTACCCAGCAGATGGGATAAAGGAGAATGGCTTGAGAAACAAAAGGTTTGTGAGCATTACAAGTGTTCCAGGATTCAACTTTTAGGATTCAAACACAGTAAATGATTAAATTGTGAATAGAATTCTATGCCCTCCTAAATGAAGTGAAATGATAACTGAAAACTATTGCTTTCAAATAAATAAATGTAAGATTGGAGAGCTGCTGCTGAAGTTAATAAAACGTTTAAATTAATATGGTTTCAGACGGAAATAAAACTTTTAAATTGCTTTCATGCAAATTACCTTGGTATAGTGGAATTGCATGGGGTCATCTGTGGACAGAGAAACACGCAGTCCCTTGTGCAAGAATTCTCGGAGTGGGTTTTTTGAATACTCCAGGAATAAGCTGTTGTTGCTAAGAGGAGACATGGCAATGGGGATTTGTGCAAGATAATAAAGATACTGGAGAACTGGACTCTGTACAAAAACAACACCCAAAATCATTATTCACACAGAGATAACAGGAAAGGAAACATTCAGCCAGAGGAAATGGAAAACCATTTCTACAGCTTGGGAAACTTTAAGTGACCCTGGACCTTTGGCATTATACAAGTTGAGTTGTTATATATACAACTATACACCCTTATTTTTCATTACATTGATGTGTATAGTTGTTATATATACAACTATACACCCTTATTTTTCATTGCATTAAAATGTATTTTTATGATGAAAAATTAAACAGATTTGAGTTGTTAAAACACATATTATTGCATTAGCTGAAGTGGGAAATAAAAGGTCTTTTGCTGTCTGTGGTGCTTGAGTTGTGCCTTTAGTACAAGCTACCTCTTCAAAAACCAGCTTTTGATCTTCCTGTTCAATCTATTTATCAGTGAGAAACCAGAACACTTACAGTTACATGTTTATTATTTGAAATACAACTGTATGGAAACTCATGTTTGCTGTCCAATAAAATAGAATATTTCTCCATTAGAACAGCTTGTGTCAGAATTCTATTGAAATCTGCCACCCAGTGGAGAACTGCTTTACAAACCCTAACCAAAATCCAACTGAAAATAAGCTTTTTATAAATCCCATTGATTTCAACCACATAAAAGTAAATATGTCCTTTAAGCTTCCCATTTGTAGTAGTTAGATACATACATTCACTCAGCAATAAGCCCACATGAGTTTAATCAGGGTGGTCCTATGAGAGTTATACAGGATCTGGCATGCTTTCCCTAAGAACCGCATCTATTAGGCCTTGTGAGTCCTTTAAGGCAGGGGTCTCCAACCTTGACAACTTTAAGACTTGTGGACTTCAACTCCCAGAGTACTTCATCCAGCTTTGCTGAAGTCCACAAGTCTTTGAGTTGAAGTCCACAAGTCTTAAAAGTTCCCAAGGTTGGAGACTCCCACTTTAAGGTCTTTTTAAAAAGGCCTTAAATACTAAAATGCAGAATAGTATGATATACAGATAATAAACATCTTTCTTTGTTTTGTAGCAAACCTGATGATGGAGATCTATAGATCCCATATACTCCCATGATGTATACAGTTAGTCCTCACGTTACATCCATTCATTTAACAATCCTTCAAAATATGAATGCAATGAAGAAAGTGACTTACAACTGGTCCTCACATTTATAACCATTGTAATGTTCCCAAAGGCAAGTGACCAGAATTTGGGAGCTTGGCAATTAGCATGTATTTATAACAGTTGTAATGATTAAGTGATTGCCATCTGAAACCTTCCCAGGGGGCTTCGGACCAGAAAATCAGGGAAATGAGATTCGCTTAAAGACTGCATGATTTGCTTAAGTACATTATTTGCTTACTGGGTTTGAGTCACTTAATGACTTCATTATTTAGGAATGGAAGTTCTGGTTCCAATTATGTTCATAAGTAGAGGACTACCTGTATAAGTATACCTAGCATACAGTACCATAAATTAAACTCTATTAAGAGTTTTTCAGTGCTCTGATGACTCCCAAAGGTATGAGTTCAGTTTCAGAAGTCCCAGACAATTCTAGGATAGCAGAAGTCATTTATCAGGAGGGCAACAGATTGGTGGAGGCTGCAGTAGAACCATTACTATACCTTCTTCAGGAGCAATCCATGGGAAATATTGTCTGCAGTTAAAAAGGAGGACACCAGGTGAGTTATTGATCCAGCTTCTCCACAATGAGGTCGAAACAAGAAGGTGCTCATGCCTCTTTCCCTATAAACAATTTAAAATACAATTAGCATCCTACCTGACCATTTTGAAATCCCAAGACCAATCACAATGATACATCTCACAACGGCTGTTGGAAGTGCAACAAATATGCATCTGTGACCCACTGATGGATGGAAATATGTATATTAAATTATTCTGAGGTAAGTCTTTCTCCATCACAGCCTGGGACAGCCCCTAACCTAGCCTGACTTAAAGATATTCACACATACTCTCATGTTAACTAACGGGGTAGAAGGGCTCAATGGCTGCTGGGCTTCAGATTAAAAATGGTTTAGGCTGACCTTATTCAATCGTTCAAAGGTAAGTCCTCCATTTTATTAGACAGGTATTTGTGACTGCAGCAGCTCAAATGACTCAAATTCTGCCAGTGGGCTAACTCTCATGGCACCAGCAGAAACTATACTTCAAATATCATATTGTGACCCCAGCTCTGTCTCAATTCTTGAAGCTTAGTTTTATATTATATTTTACCAAGGCTTAAATGCTACTCTCTAAATATGCTATGCGTTAACGGACTTTGAAAGTCTTGACTGCTTTTTCATTTTAAATTTCTTAATTTCACCCTTTCTCTCCAGTTCCAAACAACTGAAGTCAGTCTAAATCAGCAGGCTGCACTGTGTTTGCAATCCAATTTTGTGTTTAATATGGAGATTAGTATGCAAACAGACTTGTAAACAAACAAATGTCTGAGAGAGAATAGATAATATATACTATTTGTGCAGATTACAGGTTCACTATGATAACTTAACTACAAAGAGCTCCAGGCAAGGCAGAGGAATGTCACTTGTTAAGTCAAAGACACGATTCTACAGATTAGTAATTACAACTTTAAGCACTCCTGCTGCAGAAGTAATGCTGAAAGTGACTCTTCGTATCTGCTGACACAAGTAATGCAGAAATTTGAGCTTCTGCTGATACTGCTTCATTGCTAAAGCTCAAAAAAGTGATTTCATATAGAGATCACAAAAGAGATTAAAATGCAAATTAGAATGCCTACTTCAAATACTGATGATCTTCAGCCTGGAAGTCCTTACCTAACAAAAGGAACTTTGTGAGAAAAAAAAAGTTCTGCATTGATGTTTCTCAGACTGTAATCAAAATCTCTCAATTTCCATCTAACCCCAGCTCTCCCATCAAACTCACAGATGACACAAATCCAGGGGTGAAATCTAGCAGGTTCTGACAGGTTCTGGAGAAATTTTGAGCAGCTTGGAGAACTGGGAAATATCACCTCTGGCTGGCTCCAGAGTGAGGTGAGAATGGAGATTTTGCAATATCCTTCCTCTGGAGTGGGGTGGGAATGGAAATTTCCCCTGGAGGGGGGTAAGA
>JANHFM010001160.1:0-12410 GCA_032468115.1 Grayia smithii
TTCTATTCTATTCTATTCTATTCTATTCTATTCTATTCTATTCTATTCTATTCTATTCTATTCTATTCTATTCCTTCAAAGCAGGGTATACCAGCCCCTCCCCTAAAAGGAAGCATTCACCACTATGGTGAATCAGCTCCCTCTTAATAATAATTCCCAGACTTTTTTGTTTTCCATATTGACAGTTTTAAATATAGGGTGTTAGGTGGCAGATTCTGTTTGAATTCTATAGTCCAGAACACTTCAACTTCTTCATTTTCTATTACTTTGTCTATTTTGTTGGTCCCACCAGTTCTTGCTTGCAGGCAAATGGTATTTTTTGCAGATGTCCCAATGCACCATTGTTGCTATTTTGGCATGTCATTGTTTGTATTCAATCTGTGCATTCTTCTTGCAATGGCTAACTAGATGGTCCACTGTTTCTTCAGCTTTTCAGACATGACATTTGCTGGATGGATAAAAGAAAGATGAATTTAGTAAAAATCAAATGGAAAAACTAATAATAGCAGAAGTGATTAAAATGGAGTGAAAAAGATTAAAAAGTAGACATCTCCTAGAAATGATCAATTGCATGGCTTTTGGTTCAAATATCTGACAACTTTCATTCAATTATAACTAAACACTTAATGAAGTATTGCATAAAGGAGACATCAGAAATTGATTAGTAGCTGGCAAAGCTAATTCAAAACAACCCAGCAAAAAGTCACTGTCAGAAAATTATTGACCAATAACATGCTTGCCTAAAGTGTATAAATTACTCATGGGCATAATAGCAGATAGCACCTGAGATTATTTAGAACACAGGTGTGAAACTCACGGTGTCACATTGCCATCACGTGATGTATCGCAATGTTTTTCCCCTTTGTGGAGCTGGGGTGGGCATAACCTGCACATGACGCATCTGGGCTGCGGGCCGCCAGTTTGACATCCCTGATTTTGAAGAAAATAACAGTATTCCAATATTTCAAAACCCAGTGAAAAAGAAATGAAATAAAAGGAAATACAGAGGTATAAAAGATCAACTTTTAATTGATAAAATTGTTTTGGAGCATTGCAAAAGGCAAAAAACCAATTTACATATAGTCTGGATTCATTATAAAAACACTGATTAATTACCACATAGTTGGACCGTCAAATGTTTGGAAACAAGTGGTGTCAGTAAAAACATTAGAATATTTATAGAAAAAATAATGAAGACAGAATTGGTGGTTGAAAATGAAAAACGTGAGCTTAATATGAGCTTATCAACAATAGGAGAAGCATCTTGCAGGTGACTCATTATCACCCTTGTTATTTATCATTGCTATGATCCCAATTTCAGTTATTTTGAAGGAAAAAAATCTTGGCCATTAAACAACAAAAATGGTAATAAAGCTTTTATATAATATTTATTTATTTAATAAAATAATTAGTTTTATATGGATGATCTATAGCTTTATGAAAAATCAGAAATTGAAATTTAGTCCTTGATAAATATCCTAAGAATTTTTAGCATGGATGTAGCAGTGGATTTGGCCTAGAGAAATGTGCTTCAGTAACAATAAATTAAGGTAAAATCACAAACAGTAATGGATTTGAAATGTCAAATGGCCAAACCATCAGGAGCCATTAGGATGAAGTCTGTCTGGGCATTTTACAGTTGGATAACATGAGGCATGAACAAGTTAAAATGTGATAAATAACATTTTAGACATCCAAAGACATAATTAGTAAAGACAAAATTGATGGAAACATCATCAGAGTCATCAATACCTAGGCCATATTTGTGATATTATACACTGCTGGAATTATTAACTGGACCCAAACTGAACAGTTTGGACCAAAAAACAAGAAAACTAGTGACTATTTACTATGCATTACAACTTTGTAGTAATATTGATAGATTATACCTGCCTTGCAGAAATGGAGACAAAGATTTACTTCAAGTCAAACATACAGTCAAAGAAGAACAGCATGCATTGACTGATTATTTAAAGATAAAAGGTGAATATTGAAATAATATAATAAAGAACAGAATGATGGCAAGAAAAAACATTACACGGTCAATTTCTTCAAAAGATTGAACGAAAAGTAGATAGATAACACCTGGTAAGTGGAACATTAAAAAAGAAGAAACGGAAGACTTGATTTTGGTTGTTCAAGAGCAAGTTATTCAAAATAATTGAATCAAAGCCAGAATTGAAAAATCATTGAATTATTCAAAGTGCAGATTTTCCAAAGAAGCAGAAGAAATAGCAGTTGTTATACTCAGCTTGTGCAAGAAGATCTCAACTGATTATAAATAACAACTGATTATAAATAAACTGATTACAAATAACAATAGTCAGCAAAATGATTCACTGGAATATCTGTAAAAATTACCATGTGCCAGTAAAGAAAAATTGGTGGCAACATACAGTTGAAAAAGTAGTCAAGTTAAAATACCATGTGATTTCTGAATACAAACTGATAAACTCTTTGCCTATAACACACCAGATTTAACTGTGGTGGAAAAGAAAAAAATGCAGGTAATCAATGTAGCAATTCCAAGGGATAGTAGAATAGAAAATAAGAACTGGAGAAGATCACAAAGTATTGAGATCAGGAAAATTGAAGTTGAAAGATTATGGCATAAAGTGGCTGTTGAGGTTCCAGTGGTTATCAGCTCACTGGGTATTATACCAAAAAATCTTGGATGACACTTAGAAAATTTGCAAATAGGCAAAATTTCCCTCTTGTCAATTACAAAAGGCCACACTGCTTGGATATGCACATATACAACACTAATATATTAAGCTATCCTAGATTCTTGGGAAGAACTCAATGCGTATGAAGACCAACACCAACTAAAGAACTGGCAGCTGTGGTGTATATTATTATATAAAAATAATTGATTAGATTTATATGCCACCTGACTGCCAATGACTCTGGGCAGTTTACAAATTGTTAAAAACATTTAAAAACAAGAAACAATGTAAAAAACAGAAAAACAACAGAAAACAAAGGAAAAGAGATGGCAGAAAAAACAAATCCAGGAGAGAATAAAGAAAAAGGTTTATCTATTACTCTCAGTTAAAGATGACTTCACCCATCCCCAAACACACATATTTAAGAGAGCGGTTAATGATTTTCTTGCTGGTAGGTGAAATTGTTGGGGCAAGAGGGAAAAGGGAAATTTACAAAGAGGAAACCAGTGATCATGCTCTGAAACTATCTCACATTAAATTGCCTAGTTCAGTGTCTAGTTTCGTAGTTGAGACATATTAAAGGCTGACCATGAGTGTATCAATATAAACACTGATGCATTTTCCTCCAGTCTCAGGGATGAAGGAAGAGCAAATTGATATGGCCATGAGGATGAGCCTGTAGTCTCAGAGTCCATACAAGTACTCAGCAGTGCCCTACAATTATCTCAAGTTGCATTGTTTTTTTATATGGTGCCTATAGTTTGGTTATTTCCACTTCTGGATTTGTCTCAGGAGGAAAAATTCTGAAATATCTTCATTTCACATGCAATATGGGGCTAATTCAGTAACAGTCTATGCATTCTCTGACTTTCTAGGTTTGTTGTATCAAGAATATCGGGATAAATCCACACGTCATGAGATTGAAACCAGGCGGCTGCAGGATTCCCAGACAGACACTGAAGAAGGCTCAACTACTGAAGAGTCTCCAACAGAAACTGAAACTGCAAATGTGTTAGAAAACAAAACTGTCCCCCAGATTAATTTGCTCAGGAATTCCACATCAAGGTTCAATTTATGGCAAGATCTTCCAGAAATCAGAAGCAGTGGTGTTCTGAATATTCTCCAGCCAGATGAAATCAAGCTTCAAGAGGTAATATCAACTTAAGGGGAGGAGATAGAAAGGGGAAAACTCTTGATATTTCATGGAAATAACTATTGGTTGACTAATTTATTTCAGTTACAAATATTTAACATTATTAGAATGTTTACTGCTTTCTATAATTTTGAACTAATTTCATCTTGTTTTTTCTAAAAAAAAAATAATATTAAAAAAATAATTAAAGAACATTCTGCTCCTGCTCAGCCTTGGCTCTGGCTGTTCCATCAGGAGTGAGCTTCTAGTGAATAAGTAACATCAATGTGTAGAGGTCATAGTCCAGGCTCAGTTTGTTTAAAAGAGGAAAATCTGCTAATTAAAGAAGGACTTATTGGGATGGATTGACAAATTCAACAGTAGAGGTCACTGAAGGTCAATCACCCCAAAGCATTTTAAAACCTTGAATGTTATATTGTTGATTATCTTTTAACTAAAATATATAACATATTACTAAAATGCTGATCCATTAACACAACATACCTTCCTATTTTGCAAAGAAGTTTTAGAAAAACCCAGAGAATTGCAAAAATCAGAGCCTGAGTAGTTTGATAGAAAATAACATTAGGATTTATTTATTTATTTATATAAATAATAAAAGGCGGGATAAACAAACAAATGCTTTAGGAATTATTGATTCTAGTACAGCAGGGTTCCCAAACCCCAGCCTGGGGCCACTCCTGCTTCTTGGCCAATTCGTAACTGGGCCACATGAGCAGTTAGCCAGCGCGCTTGCACACACAGCTCAACTTGTACAAGTCCAGCTGCACATGCAGTCCGGTTTCCTCCCACCCCCCTCCAAGACTGACTGCCAAGCTGCAAAGGCTGGGGACTACTGCAGTAGAAAAATTAGGGACACTAGTGTTAGAAAACCATCTCTAGAAGTTGAATATAATATACATTCTAAAATCATATATTGTGGATTTTTTAATCATTGTTCTTTCTTAGCATGAAAGTTAAAGTTCTTAGTATTTTCTTGCACAAATTCATTTATAGCTTTAGTGTAGCAAAGTCTTGGAATATGATTATTGGACTCTGAATTGCACATCATGAGAATCTGTACCATTGTGATTAATACATATCAGCACATTTCTATCCTGTAAAAACACTGACAAATTGTTCATTATTTCTGGATATTGAATTTAGGTCACCCTTACGTAATTTTCAAAATGATGTTATGATTGAGAATAGACTTGTTATAGCTTTAATTTATTGCAGAAGCCAAGATTTCTGTTATAAATAGAATTTTATTCCATATTAGATACCTCACTCTTGCTGATTTACCAGTATGTATAATGTGTAAGATTTAACTATTCCTTTCCCCTTGCCATAAAATTAATCCCAGATAGCCTTCTTTCAAATGACATAAAGATAGAGTCAGCTTTTCAATATCAACTCCACCTGATGTTAGTGGACCTTATTGCTAGTCATATTGGCAATTTCACCATAATCTTCAAATCAACTACACATCAATGACATCTCAGAGTTATGCTGATCTAATAACTTCTGAAGTTAGTTGAAGAGCTGTAGAAGCCCTTGGTCAGTGTTGGCTCTGTGCTTCAGTACAGGTAGTCCTTGACTTATAACAGTTCATTTAGTGACAATTTGAAGGTACAGTAGCATTGAAAAAAGTGACTTATGATTGTTTTTCACATGTACAACCATTGCGGCATCCCTATGGTCACATGATCAAAATTCTGACGCTTGCCAACTGACTCATATTTAGGACAGGTGTAGTGTCCCAGGGTTGTGCAAACATTTTTTGCAACCTTCTGATAGGCAGTCAATGGGGAAGCCAGATTCACTTAACAACAGTGTTACTGTAATAACAACTGCAGCGATTCATGTAGCAAGAAAGGTCATAAAATGGGGCAAAACTCACTTAACAATATTTCACTTTGCAACAGAAATTTTGGGCTCAATTGTGACCGCAAGGTGAGGACTTTCCGTACTTGGCTTTATATTTTGCATTAAATGTAATATTCTGGTTAGCAATGTTCAGCTATTTCAAGTTCAGAATCTGGGAAATGTGAAATACATTTGTTGTGCTTGTGCAAAAGAGTCAGTTCCAAACATTTTTGCAAATGGTTTGCTATTGCCTTCTATCTAGAGCTCAGAGAGATTGACTGGCCTAAATTCATTCAGTGGTATCTAAAGCAGGAATAAAACTCATGGCCTCCTGCTTTCTACCCTGGTGACTTAAGCCACTGCACAAACTGTCTTTCATTAAAAAAATGAAGCTTGCTACTTTTTTTTATAATCACAGAGTGTGACCAGGTTTGAGCTAAAATATAATTTAATTTACATAGCTTGTGCCTAATGTTTAGGAATAGTTTGTCCTATTGCAGTTTCTTTCTGTTTGCAAATAGTGTTCAAATATTGCATGCCATTCTGAAATTAAAGTTAAACTAATATAAGTAAAGAAAAGTGTATATCGAGATCAAATCTTGCAAAAGGACTATATCATATATATAAAAACAGCAAAGACATTATAGAAAATACAAGGATGTTTTTTTTCCATTAGTATTCTCCATTATATGTGTTATTCCAGCCTTCGTCAGATAAGATGTGACTAAACAGGGACAATGATACTTTTACACATCCATCATTTGAAGGCATGGGAAACCATATCTGTGTTCTTGCAAAGACAATTTATGAATGTGCCACAATCACCAAGATTGGTATTTGAAGAACCCTATTCTCTTTAAATAGTAACTCTACATAATCTACCAAATAAAAACAGGGGAGATTATGGCAATTCTGAAATGAGTCAGGGAAAACTATTTTAATACAGAGCATAGAACTGTGATTATATGCTCAGGGAACAATTAGAAACAAACCTTGAGAATTAGCTTTACTGCAGTGGCAGCTAAAATGTAGTGGTGGAAGCTTTCTCAGAGGATATCAGTGAGAAGGAATTAAACTGTCTTCTGGACATTTCCTAGACTTGGTAGACTGGGAATGATGGGAAGGGCCCTGGGCCTTGTTTAGAAGCATGATAGGTGGAGATCTGTGTTTGCTTTGCCCAGGATGGTCTCTTAAACATTACCGGAAAGTCTTTGCTGTTGTTGTTTTTACAAGAGAGACAGAGGTACAAATAGTAGTTTATAATACCATATAGAAACACATTGGGTGGCAGCATCTAAGAAAAAGAACCACCTAACTATCTTTAATTATGAATCTGAACAGGAACTGTCAGTGATTCAGGACAAGCAGGATGGGACTTTTTCTTTCTTGCCCTCAATCAGATCCCATCACTGTCTTTTCCTTCCTTACAAGAACCTGCACATCTGCAGCGGTTTCAATATTTGCTCTGCTTTAATCCTATTTTTTGTTCTTGCTTTTCCTGCTCTTGTCTTAATTTATCTCTACAAATATGGAGACATATATGATAGATGTTGGTTTCTAGTCAAGCTGTAATCAGTGATTTGCAATATGTATTTTCACTTTTGTTATTTTTAATCTGGCACTGAGATACAGGAAGTGAGAAAGAAATGAAGTGAGGGTTTTTTTTGCCTTCATTAAAGCTCCACTTTGTCTTATTTAAAGTGTTGTGAACATTTTGATATAACAAGTAAATGTAGGCTTGAAGATCTGTTTTGGGGTGATTGAATGAATCAAGAACCCCACCCCATACAAATGGTCTTTAGTTTAGGGCCATTCGTCCAGCAACTGTTCAAAGGCACAGGGGTGCTGAAAAAATGGACAGAGGATCAGCCCTCAAAGTTCCAGGCATCATAGCATTCCTGAAGTCACACAATTGCCATCCGGGTGCCGATGAACCTGGCTTGCAACTCCAGTGTTGCAGATAGCCATGGCCATGTGATCACCATTTGCAACCTTCCCTGCCCCCTTCCCACAATCAAATTCAGTGGGGAAGCTGGCAGGGAAAGTTGCAAGTCACCCCAATAAGTAGCTCCCATTTTTATTTCCTCCCACAACATTTCTGTGTTGATATATAACCTCTGCTGGCTCTTTCCTGGCCTCTTGTGATTCTCACAAACGATTTGTGCCAGTCTTTCCTGGCCTCCTGTGGCTTCTGTATAGCCTATCTCAGTCCTCTCAGACACTCTCTTGGCCTCTCCTCACCACTGGTATCACTGCATCATTTCCAAGTTCCATACCTGTAACTTTACACGTCTTTCCACTTAAAAATTCACATGTCTTGAGTTATGACAGCAATCAGGACTGCCTAGGATTGCTGTCACTAAGTGATATGGTCATGTGATGTTGCCCTTTACAACTGCATTTCTTAGCGATGGCAATCCTGGTCCCAATTGTTGTTACAACTCAAGGACTACCTGTACATCATTTTTGCACCTGTATTTTAAAGTTACTTGACTCTTTCTTGCCTGGTGTTTTCTTGGGTCCACGTGCATGTAAGCACGGTTTCTAGTAAGGTGAGGATCAGTCCTTATTAAATTGATTTAATTCCAAAAGAAGTCACAAGTGAAAAGAAAGCAGTTGGAAAATGTATTCTGTTTTCAATCATGGAAGAAGAAATTGCTTAGAAAATGTAATATGTTCCTTTGGAATTATGCCAGGTTTATTGGTATCACATAAATAGACAAATGCCTGTAGAAATACTATCTGAAAACAGCATTTTCTTTTGCTTTTTAAGGACTTGCCAAACAGGTTGGACATAAGACCAGAGTATATGAGGAAGCTGTGACTTTACCTTTTCAGTAAACCTTGAAATTAGGCTAACTGCCAGTGACAATATGTGCACACTGTAGCAGGTTGAATTATTTTAGATCAACATAAGTAAGGAGAGAAACATTATTGAATAATGATAAAATGACTATATCACTGATGGATAGGTTTAATTATCTAGACATCTGTTGAGGCTCAAGTACGGAAAAGAAAACATGAATCACCAGGACTTCCTTGCACTAAACAGGAGTGATTTAATGATGCAAAAAATAGGAAGACAAGCTATAAGAGATATTACTCAGGTTCTTGTACCATGCTGACAGGGAGGAAATGACCAAAAATGTGACTATAATGAAGATGGTTTGAAAAGCCACCTAACAATTACATCAATTTATAATTTAATTACTAGCATGTGAAAATATTTTTGCAATGATTCTAAACAATTACATTTAAATTTCTTATCAGTATTCTGCCCTGGGGACCATGCCAGGAGGGTATATTTAATCTTCTTCTGAAAACCTGAATATGTTTTATTAAATCTTACTTAAGAATATACCTGTCATACTCTGACCTCATATATTGACTTTTTATCCTAGTGTTAATCCTTACTTCAGGGGAGGTGATGGATTTCTTTTACCTCACTGGAATATTTTTAGAGGCATATATATTGCTAACATTGGAATTAAAAGTTTTACACTTTGTTTCATAACTATGCAATTATGTAAGAAACTAGTTTATATAACATGTTACCCATAGATAGCCATGATTTTTTTTTTTAAATTCTAATGTTTTGGGTTTGCATAATAAGATGCTGTGCAATACTCCTAAATCATATGCTTAAGTTCACACATTTACCAACATTAAAATGTGGTTGGTTAGTTTGTGGTTCAGTGCAGCTGATGATTGTTAACATTTTTACATATTAAAGTTGTTCTGAGTGGCTTACAAAACTCCACGTGTGATATATAAAATTCTATAATCACTTATCATTCTAGACAAGATGAGCAACACACCTATGTAATAAATAAAAACAAAACAAAAATTGTGGTGTGCTTGGTATTCTTTGACCTTGTTGGTTTTCTTGCAGATTTTTCATTACCAATCTAGGTAACATCATCAGTGCACTAAACTTAAAAAATCACAATCATGACTGAAATTTTTAGGGTAAATTGATAATTGCAATTTAAAACCTTTTTGAAATAGGGTTAGTTTTGTGCCAGTTTTGGCATTCCAACTTTTTTTCAATGTGTGGCTATACATAGTGAATTTCTCAACTACAGAATATAATGATGACAAGTGTCATATAGGCAATTATATTTAGCTGTTTGACACTGTCATTGAATGTTAACAAAGATTTTGAGTTGCTTTCTGTGTGATTGGAGGGGAAAGAGGGAATGCATCCCTGTTGCCATAGAAACTAGGCCATTATTTCTTGCCTTACTATCCTGTACTGGTAGCTTCATTGCTGGGAGTAAGATTTTTGTTTTGATTCAGTTCTAGTTATTGACTATTTGCCATAGAATACAGATGTGTCTTCATGTTTGGATATGCAACCCATGAGCAGCAGTGCATTGTAAATAAATAATTTTTCCTTTCAACATGTAACTATATATAACTTTTATCTGAATCAAGTAGGATTATTTATGTGAACAAAGACAGTGTAATATAACTATATCTAAAAAAGGTTATATGAAAATATGAGTATGTATGTGCACATGAGGCTGCTGAGCAAGCTTATTCATTGCCATGAGGTGAGATATCATCAGTACACTGATGATGCCCAACTGTGCATCTTGGTCCCTGTAAATTAAGCAATACTGTGAACGTCTTATTCAGGTATCTGGAGGCTCTGAGGATCTGGAACCTGTTTAAGCTGAATTCTGATAAAACTAAGTGGCTATGAGTTTTGGGCCTTACTGATTCTAAGACTGTGCCATCTTTGGTGCTGGATGCTCCAGACAGATCCTGTAAGCAATCAAGAATCCTGCTTGAGGACCAGTTGGCTGTCATGCCTAGGAAGGCCTTTGCATAGCTTCAGCTCATGCCCCAGAGTCACCCTCAAAATGGGACTATTGTGACTACTGCATGGGGCTGTCCTTGAAGAGTATTCAGAAACGTCTGCTGGTGCAGAATGCAGCATGCAGACAGTTATGTGTGCTGCTAGGGCAGCATATATATAAACCTCTGCTCTGTTCTGTGATTTGCATTGATTTGAATTGCTTTTCAGTTCAATGCAAGGAGCTGTTTTTCACTTTTAAAGACCTTCATGGCACAGAACTCGGTGGGAACCACCTCTCCCCAATTATATTAACCCATCCCATTAGGTAGAAAGGGCATGCTGCTGACACCATCAGCCAGGAACCTATATTTGATGGGTCCCAAGTAATAGGCCTTCTGTTCTGTGGTACCTGCCTTAGGGAACATCCCTCCTTTTCCAACATTAAATTAGCTCTATCTTTTTTGATGTTCTGGAAGTCCCTCAAGACCTAGTTTTACCATCAGGCCTGGAGGTCCTAGAGACTTGTTTAGATGGTTCCACTATTCTACTTTCTCTGTTTAGGGTTTGTATATATTTTTATTTTTAATTATGTCCATGTCTAATGTTGATTTTTCTATTTTAAATTTATTTTTATGCATGCATTATTTTTCTTGACCATTATACATACCTCAGAGTCATTTCTCATGAGATGTGCAGCTATATGGGCAGCTCCTTGGGCAGTTTGAGTTTTCTGAGTTGGCGCAGAAATAACATTCTTTGTTGTGCTTTTTTGATGACGCTTTTGATATTAGGTGTCCATTTTAGGTCTTGACATATGGTAGAACCTAGAAATGTGAAGGTCTCTACTGTTGATACTGTGTTGTCTAGTATTGTAAGAGGTGACAGTATGGGAGGGTCTCTCCTAAAGTCCATCACCATTTCTACGTTTTGAGTGTGTTCAGTTCCAGATTGTTCTGATCGCACCACGAGGCTAGTTGTTCAACCTCCTGTATGCAGATTCATCTTTATCTCGAATGAGACCAATCACTGTTGTGTCATCTGCAAACTTCAGTAGTTTACAGATGGATCATTTGATATGCAGTCATTGGTATATAGAGAGAAGAGAAGTGGAGAGAGCACACAGCCTTGTGGGGCTCCTGTGCTAATTGTACAGGTATCTGATGTGATTCTGCTTAACTTCACCTGCTGCTTCCTGTCTGTTAAGGAAGCTTAAATAAAGGGAAATGTTTTAATGGTATTCAGAAAGGGAGAACAGCCTCATTTTCAGTTCAGTACCGATTATTTAGGATGGTTGTGCTGGCACCTTCAAGGCACCTTCCATTCTTGCTATCCATTACAGAATTGTACTTAAATGTATTTGAAGTGTTAAAGAAATGCAACATATATATTTAAATAATTTTCAGAAAAGGGTAGCTTGTGGAAACTTCCCCAATTATGAGCAATCTTCTTTGCTTTGTCTCTCAGATGTTTTACTGCTTCATTTTGTCTATTCTGTTATGAAACAGTATTCCCATACTAGGCAATTAAGGAACTATCTGCTTTATGTGAATCCATGATAATTAAAAGCTGGCAATAATGCTGAAATGGAATGTTTATCTTCAGTCTATTTCATACAACTTCTTTTCATAAGTTGTGTTTTTTTCACTGTTACAATACTGTTATCACTCCCCTTTCCCTTTCAATTAAAACCCATGCAATTCTTATCAGTTCACACGATGACATTTTTTTCTATTTAAAGTATGATGAAAAACACTAAACAATGGAAGCTTTGCATCCTAAGACTATAATATCTGATTTAGAAAATATTTTCAGGTTGTAAGATCTACAGGCTTTGATTCAACTGCTTAAAAGTTCCCAACAAGAGTGTTCTGTTTCATCTGTATAGATCAGTGTTTCTCAACCTTGGCCACTGGAAGAAGTGTGGACTTCAACTCCCAGA
>JANHFM010001160.1:12510-35938 GCA_032468115.1 Grayia smithii
ATAATAAGAATATAGTTGTTCTATTTTACATGTTTTAATGTTTGTAAATGTTTTATATACTTTAATAAAACTTATTTTTAAAAAAATGAAGAAAGAAAATCTACCCTATACCAGGTCAGGTTTGAGACGTAAATACTTAATTCGTGAACATACCTGAAATTTGCGTTTCTTTCGTGGAATATTGTCGTATGCATACATCTGTTGTAAAATATCTCGAACTTTGACATTAATGTTAGTTTCCTTTATTATTTCATGAATCTTCTGCAAATGAAAAACAGGCTAATATGGCTGGGTAATACCCACTAGAACGTTTTATGTTTCCTATTGTCACATTGAATTTTATATTGTGAATTGCTACAGGATTAAATATAGTTAAAATACTGAAGTTCATGTAATAAATTGATATAACTCTACGCATAGCGTTAAATTACATTACTTATTTTATTTAATTTTACTTGGCCTTGGGTGCCATTATAGAAAGAGAAATAAATGTTTTTTTAAAAAATTAAATGCAGTTTGTGGTTTGCTAGGTCTACTTCACCTGAATCCACTCCTGCTGCTTGACGTCTCCTTTGAGGACTTTGGCTTCATAATTCTTTCCTCCATACTTCTGATCTTCACTTAGGCACTTCACATGGTATTTGTAATCGTCGTCCCTGCATTGTAAATGCAGATTTAAATAACCCTTAATGGAAGGCATTTTCCAGAGCTCTTCCCAAACATTTTGCTGAAATATATTAAAGCAGCATAACTAACTTGAAAGACATTGGGAGGTCTAAGCTAGCTTTTTTCCCAACTGCTCCACAAGAGGGTATGATTGGAAAAAGTAATAATTGTTTTTTCTTATGCTGTGCGATGTTAGTTGGTGGAAATTTTTGCCTGCCTCCACTCAGCTGTTGGTCTGCTACTCTGCTGTAAATATTGCAAAATTTGGATTTTGCAGGTTAGAAATAAGTTGCATTGTGAAATACAAATATATTTTTCTTTTTATTCTGGAATCCCCTTGAGACTGGAAAATTATGTCAAAGTTTTCTCCAGGGTAAAGAGGTTGGAAAAGGCTGGTTTTGCTTGGCAGAGAGGCATTTAAAGGACTCCTTCCTCCTTACAGAATACTTCTCCAGGGTGGACCACCTGCCAACATCTTTTAATGCTGCCCAAATGCCAGGCAGGGGCTTGCAATGATTCTCTGCAGCAACCCCTCCTCTCTTAGAGTGCTCTCCTCCTTGAGATTAGATAAGAACCTTCCTGGGAAGCAGCTGAAGACAGAGTACTTCCAGAGGGCCTGAGACAGAATGATCACCATTACACTTGCTTTGTAATAAATTTGATAAATTTGCTGTTTTTCTCAGTGGTTAAACCTCCCCCCACCATTTTTTGCTGAACTCCAGCAGTATACAAATGCAATACTTGATGAAGCAAACTCTGAACATATGCTGAAACTCAAGATCGTGTTCCAGTTAGAGATAATCTAGGCTGACCTTAGAAAGTTTTAAATTTCTCCCCCTCCTTTCCAGATTTACCTTTTCTCAAAATAAATTATATTAACTCTCTTATTTCCTATCTCTGTCAATTTTCCATAGCTTGCCCACATTGGGCTCTATTAACCTCTTCCTTACATTCCCAGATGTTCCTAGAGATTTCTTCCCCTATAATCTTAGATACATTGGATGTTTATTTATTTTAGTTTAGCTGTTTCTGCTTTGGCTACAAAGCCAAGCATGCTGCTTGAGAGTAATAAGCCATAGAAGCCAATGCTTCTACTGTGTCCTTCAGGTCAGGCTGGAAGTTGGAGAACTCTTGGTAACAACACAGGGCTTTTTTTCTTTTTTTTTTACATCCCAGTCCAGCTCACAGTTCTGCAGCTCCCAGGCAGCCAGGCTTTGTGCTCAGACAAGGCTGGCCTGATGCTGCAACTGCCGAAGCCTATTGAAAAGCTTCCCTAGAAGACTCCCAGTGCCAAATGACACAGGCCGGTTTCAACCTACCAGAAATCCTTCCCGCAATCCATGCAAGACAGACACTGACAGTTTCGGCACATATTCACATGCTTTTCCACCTGTCCCTTCTTCAGGGCTTCTCCGCAGGCATTACATGTGAAAAACACCATTCTGGAAAACTGTATCTGTTTCTTCGAAGTCTGATTCACGGCTCTTCAACAAGTCCTAGAAATACAATGAAAACAGAATTAACAATGTGATGTTGTACTTAATGTAGGATTAGAAATTCTATTTCGGAGAACGAAAACTACCCAAGCGCAACATCGTGGGAAAATTACTCTAACTCGGAGCAGCCCGCAGGGAACGGCATCGCCACAGGAGCTGCCAGCAATTCTGCTTTTATTCTTGGCAACCGCAAAGGGAAAAGGAGCAAACGCTGCCCGAAGAGCAGCAGGAAGGAGCCCCCAGCGGGAGTCCCCTGCCCGCCTCCGACGCTTATAACCCTGCTTACACCTCCACCCGTCCCGCCCCACCCGGAGGCCTCGCGGGGGCTGGGAGGCTTTTTCGGCCGTTGTCGGAGGTGCTGCGTGCACACACACACCCTCCACCGCATGCCCTCATTAACCGCCCCAGCCCTGGAGGGGAAGAACCGGGGCCCAGCTGGGAAGATGCCGCCCTCGAGTGATGGGAGCCGCACCTCCCACGGACGCTCGGACCGGCCAAGCTCTGGACGGAAGCCGCCCTAACGGAAAGGAACGCGCGGGGCGTCCGCGGGGCGCAGGCAAAGAGGTCCGTTCCGGCGGCGTTCACGAGCAGCATCGCACGTCCCACTCTATGGTCACGCTGGCCGACTTCCGGCCAGGATTGGGCGACGTCTTGCCATGACGGGGTCTTTGTGTGTGTGTGTGCGTGCGTGCGTGTGTGGCCTCCGCTTGGAAGCGTCCCCATGGCGTCGGTACGCGGCTCTTCTGCTCCTCCTCCCTCCCTCCCCCCGCGGGATCCCGCCCCGCCTGGCTGTGAGTCGCTGGCTGCGTTTTTCGGGCTTTCTTCCGCCGAGGCTCCGCTCCGCCTCTCGGCTTAGAGCTCCAGGCAGCCCCCCTCCTCCTCCCCCTTCCTCGGTGCTCGACCTGTTGCGTGTGGCGAGGTTCCCTAGACCATCGGCCTCTTCTTCCGGGTCGGCTGACACGTGTCCCTGCGTGATTGTGGGGATCCCCTCTGGTATCCTCCCGATGGAAATTACGCCGTTGGTTTCCTTGTTGCATCCCTTTTCCCTTGCAGCGAGATGCGCAGTTACGGCTGCTTCGTTCTTCCTTTGCAGAATAAGGAGACGTTGACTTCGTCTCGCCCGGTATACAGGTAGTCCTCGACTTACGACCGCAATTGAGCCCCAGTTTTCTGTTGCTGAGCAAGATTGCTTTGTCCCGTTTTACGTTCTTTTTTGCCACAATTGTTCAGTGAATCGTTGCAGCTGTTAAGTTAGTAACAAGGTTGTTAAATGAATCTGGCTTCCCATTGACTTTGCTTGGCAGGAGGTCGCAAAAAGGGATCACGTTACCCCAGGACAATGCAAGCGTCATAAATGTGAGTCGGTCACCAAGGGTCTGAAGTTTGATGACATGATCATGGGGATGCTGTAATGGTCATAAGGGTGAAAAACGGTCATAAGTCACTTTTTTCAATGATGTAATTGAATGGTCGTTAATTGAACTGTTGCAAGTCAAGGACTACCTGAAGTTCATTCAACACACACTCTTGGAAGGTGTGTCTGAGGCTGTGTTATTTAATTCTCCATGAGCAGCTGGGCCTTTCCAAGGCAGCCCTGTCACACTCTCTGGTCTGTGGGAGGCACCTCTTGGCTTTTCCCCAGGAGCCAAAGGCTTCTGCCACAGCCGGGATCTCATCCTTTCTTGTTCAGTTTTTTTCCAAGAGTTTCTTTCTTGATGTAGAGCCTTTCTTCCTTGAGGGTCTGTGAGCCTCGCCTTTGGCTGCTTGGGCATAAACCCCTCCTACGTGTTTCATCTCGAGACTATATCAACATAAAATTCACCAGTGCCTCTAGTCGGGGTGGGGGGATGGACTGGGCCTTAACGAGGTTCTGGCACCCCCTGTCAAAGTGCCACCTTTGGATATTTGTGGCATTTTGTGGAACTGCTTTCTCCCCTATAGGTCACCACATCCTGCCTAGGCTGCTGCTCGTGGCCTGGGTTCGTTCCACTTCTATTGCTGCTAACTTGCATGTTTGCAGGCTGTTTCACTTATGCCACCTGTGGACATACCATCTACTTCCTGTAAACAAATGAAATAGGCACAGGTAGCCTTCAGGTTACTTTGGCAATTGTACGAGACTTGCCATTGCTAAGCTATGCGGTCATAAAATGCAATATCACGTGACCGCATCGCTTAGTATTGGGAATCCCGGCAATCTGGGTTGCTGTTGTAACCCCGGGGCTTTACGGATCATTATACAGGAAGACAGGAGTAGCAGGGAAGCAGGCAGGGATCAACAGGAGTACGGTAATTTCCTATTTCCTAGTGGCTTCCCCATTGACGTTGCTTATGAAGAGCTGGCAGGAAACATGGGAAATTGTGATCAATTGACTACAGTTTGCCTCGCCCTCGTAATTGCAAGCTGGAGACCGTCAAAATGTTGATCACTGAACCTGAGGACGACTGTAAAATAATATTCTAATTATGAGATGCTTTTGAGAGACTTTAGGGAGATTAAGATATATTGTGTCTACTGTATGCCTTTAGTTTGTTAAGAAAGCTACCTGGTCAAAAAGTGAAATGGGGATCTTCTGGGAAACCTGCCGCTGTGCTGTGATTTGGCTTGCATTTTAAAACAATATAACATTTAATCCTTTTGCATAGAACAGCTCTGCTGTATATGACTATAAAATTTAGCACATGTTTACCGGTATAACTGCATTCCTAAAGTTTTTTTTTTTTTTAGGTAACATAGACACATTCTAGCATGGATGCTTTTGCTAATCACAGTTGTCACCTCCTTCAGCAGCTCCACGATCAGCGGATACAGGGTCTTCTCTGCGATTGTATGTTGGTGGTCAAAGGGGTTTCCTTCAAAGCACATAAAAATGTATTGGCTGCTTTTAGCCAATATTTTAGGTATGTTAGAACAAACTATTTTAATGAATATTAAGTAAGGCATGGGAGGCAGAAGTGTCATTAAGTTAACAAGAGTTATATATTTACAATCCTTATAGACTTCCTCAATAGCCAGGATTCTGGACAGTGCACAGAAAGCAAAATGAAATAAGGAAAGCATGGTGTAATGTTGCTCCTAAAAATTGTTAATATTATGAGTTAATATGGTACAAAAATTAAATAAAAGCTTTGATTATCTATAAACATGTTCTGTTTCAAAATTAAGGAATCTAAATTTATATACATGTTAAAAAAGATAAAAATATATTGCATAAAAATACTATGAGCAGTGCAAGGTCATAGTTACCTGTGAAGTTATAGGATTGATAATGTTCACCTGCATGAATAGAAATAAGTGATTACTACCAATCTTAGTGCGCAAAATGGTGAAAAGATTTTTTCTAGGTTGAAACACAACAGTCATGCTTGAGACATTTGATTTGATTTGCTTTCTAATGGAACAAAGAACATTTTTAGTGGAACAGAAACACAATTTCTGTTCTACACTACACCACGCTGTGTTGAGTGTTCTTCAAGGGGGAACAGTGGAGTATGAAAATTTTTTGAACTCTTGTTTTTCACTTTTCACTTTGAAGCTACTAAAATTGGGAAACAGTAGTCCGTGCTGAATGTTACCCATTTCCTGACCAATAGAAAAAATTGTGAATGTAAAAAGAAACAATGACACATTTGTTCTTAATTATGTCTTTTGCAACAAGGTGAATCTGAGTGTAGTAAAGATGCACAGCATTGAGTTCGCTTACCCCAGCCTGTCATCATTAATAATGCAACAGTTACAAAAAACCTACCTACCTTCTCTGGTGATTGGTTTGTGTCCCCTCTGAGCGATACAGGTTGTCCTGTATTGTCCCGAGTGGGACAAGAATTTCTGTCGCTAAATGATGTCATAAAACATGATTTCATAGCGAAAGTAATAATCCCTGCAATCCTGTTTGTTAAAAACATGATCTGTTTTTATATTGTTCTTTTTGATGGTTGTTGTCTAGGATCACTATGCCATATGCATTCCTCAAAATAATAAATAAATATCCTATTATATCCGCTCTCTTTTGTACAATGCATGACGGTGTATATAATAAAGTTTTGCAGAAATGCTTGCACTGAATAAGGAACAGAATCTAAAGCCCCAATCCCTGTATGCGTTAAACTTTTTTCTGAGATCTGGTGGTATCGACTATGATTTGCTCTAATTGATGGTATAAATTGGTTACAAACTCCTTTATTAGCAGTAAAGGGAGGGAAACACCACAGAAAGTCCACTTGCCTCTTAAAAAAAACACCTCTTGGTCTAGTTCTCTAAGAGGAAATGTATTATTAATTAATGTCTGGTCATACACAAATGCAGAATTAATATGCAAAATATCAAGCCACAAACTCCTGTTCACAACATAAGTTACGTATGCTTAGGTTACATTCAGATCCAGTGATTTCCAACCAGTGTTGCTACAACATAGCTGTCTGTTGCTACCACAAGCAATACTACAAACTCAGTTGAGGATACTCTGCCATCTTTTGTTAAAGGTGTCTCTGAAAATGGAAATTATATAGGAAGATTAAAAGATGATTTTTAAATGTTTTCTTACCGGTTAATATCATAGAATGAAATTGTATTGTTGGCTGAAATTGCAAATTCTATTATATATGTTTGCTATTTAAAAAATTGCTGCTTTCAACAGTATTGTTGTGCAATTATTATCTAATCAAATGTGACCAAGATTTTCAAAACATAAATATGTGCACTTTGATGTTTACTTTTCATATTTTTGAACCGCCAATCTCCTCGGAAAGGGACTGAGCAGTGTACAATAAAATGTTAAAATATTAAAAAGTACATATAAAAGTTTAAACAATAGAAAAAAATAGTTTAGAAGGAAGGAGGTAAGGATGATTAAATACTATGAAAATTAGTTAAAAGGCAAAGAGAGGTTTTCAGGCACTAACCAGTCCCTGGGTTGCAGGTTCCTCTGGGCTCCCCCTGCAAAGTCACAGAGCCACATCTTGGATCCTTTTTGGAAGGCCAGGAGGGTGGGTGGGGGGCCCTGTCTCACCTCTGGGGGAGAATATTCCACAGGGTGGGGAGAAACGGCAGAGAAGGCTCTTTCCTGGACTCTGCCAGATGGAGCTCTTTAATTAACAAGGTCTCCAACATACCTTCCCTGCCCAACCGGGTGGGGTGAGCCGATATAATGGGATGAAATGTAATGTTAATGTTATAAAGGGGATTTGAGGATAAGCAGATGTGCCCTTTGTTTGTAATTCTGTTTTTCTTTCCTAGGACACTGTTTCAAAATTCTCCGAGCCAGAAGAATGATGTTTTTCATTTGGACATTAAGAATGTGGGTGGCATTGGCCAGATCTTGGATTATATGTATACTTCGCAACTTGATCTCAACCAGGATAATATACAGAACTTGCTGAATATCGCACAGTGCTTGCAGGTGCAGAATATTTTGAATCTGTGTCATTCCTTTTTAAAAACCTCCCGATCTATAGAGCAGCCAGCCGGTCTGACCAGCAATGATACATTTTCATTGCAAAATACTTTGGCTGCTGATACCCACTGTGGACACTATGATGTACTCCACATTTGCTCAACTGCTGCTTGTAAAGTCTTGGATGACCAGCAACCTGGGTCACAGCCTTGTGCACCTCACAGCTCCTCGGCTGAGGGAGCCAAACCAAAACAAGACTCTGTGGGCCCTTTTGGGGCAGATCTGTCCTTTAAACTACCAAATGGCCATTATAAGCTCCGAAACTTTTATAGCAAACAGTTCTGCAAACAGACTGTTTGTCCCAGCAACAAGGGGTTACTAGAAATGCCCCCTGATTTTGTAATATCGCCAGCACAAGACGCCGCTCAGGATGCTGCTTTGTGCAACATCAGCCAATGTACATTGGAGTCGTCTGATCGTCCCCCCCTGCCACCACCCTTTCTCGCCCAGTCCTTAAATGATTGTGCTGAGGATCAAGACACAGATGGCGCATCTGTACAGCCAGCCAAACAGTTGAGACCTAAGAAAGTCATCCACCTTCAAAAACTGAATTTGCTACAGTCCCAAAAGTCTCCTGAACAGTCTTCTGTACGTGATCCTGATAGAGCCGTTGCAAAAGGAAACGAATTAGGAACCCAGAGCAGCACAAAAAGGACGACCACGGTTGAGGTTCCTGAAGGGAAACATCCCAGCGGGCTAGTGAGTTCCGAATGTGTAGAATTGGAGCCGTCCCAGGAGCCATCTGGGCCAGAGAGCCCGTTAAAGGTTTTCCTTCCAGAGAGGCAGTATCCTTGTGCGTTATGTGGAAAGGTTTTTAAACATCCGAGCAACCTGGAGCTCCACGTAAGGTCTCATACAGGTACAGTCAGTTAACATGGCAGGCCAGCTATCGAGTGACCGCATGGAGAACCAGCCAGAATGTAGTCTTAGCAGCTGAAAAGGCAGCCGTGGCCCAGAGAGGCTCTGGGGCCGCGATGATCACACAAGTCCATCAAGCGGTAATGAGACTTCATGGCCCTCATCGAATAACCTTCATCCGTGTGAATGTGCTTAAACATTCGTGTTTTTTCCCAGGAAAGGTCTGCACATCATTTTTCTGATAAGGGCCAGTCATACCATTTATAAAACAATGATTGCCTGGTTTCCTTGATAGAACTTTTTGCATTAAAATATTACTCCATACTTTGCCATAGTATTTCATGCACTGCCATTTACAGTCATTTGGAAGAGGAAAGAAAATGGTTTGTAAAAAAATATTTTTTCTCCTTTGACATTATGATCTTACTGTATCATATAGATGTTAAAATGCTTATAGAACCTGTTTACTCCAGTGACCAGAATTTTATTTGGGATCTGTGCCACTAAGTTGCAAATCCCAGCTTTATGGCAGTAGAATTTCAAAATAGCAATTTTGTCTTCACTTACGAGCTCTGTTAAACTATGTGTGACCTGCTCCTGGGTAAACATCATAGAATAATGTACAATTAAGCTAATTTTTCATTAAGTCTTATTAATACAAAATAGTATTAATCTGTGCTTTAAGGGAATTGAGGATATAAAATATGTTGAATATAAATGTCCTCTTGGTTATTTTTATGTTGACTTGAAGACAAGGGTCTGGTTTGCTTAAGTATATTCAATGTTACTTAGTTGCCAGAAGTGCAAATATAATTGCTTCTTCTTTTAGGTGAAAAGCCTTTTGAATGTAACATTTGTGGAAAATGTTTCTCACAGGTAGGAATTTTAATATTTTGTATAATATTCTTTTGTATTTAAGTTTACTTTTGTTTATATGCTACCTAGTCCCTTTCTATTGATCAGGCAATAGATTGTACGCAGTATGATTTTATGGCAATTCTACAAGAATCACAAAATAAGATAAACAATTTTAAGAAATATTTTTCACAAGAAAAAAATAAATAAACATGGTTTCTGTTCCCCGGGATTAGTGCTGCTAAGGAATCTTATCTTCCCTAAAGTGAACTCTAGAAATTCTTATCAACATTTACCATTTTCAGATATGAAAAGAGTTCTGGATTCTGTACGTATATTTTGAGATAAAATGAATTCCTAATCCCTAAGTATTTGTCCTGTCATTGAGTTTGATTCCGAATTTCTAATTGGAAACTTCACGTTCTGCGTACTTGTGCAATGAATGATGGCATTGGACCGTATTTTTCACTGGAAGTCTGCCAGAAAGTCAGCTGGATGAGGAGTGGGTCTCCCACACACACCTTTGGCTTTGGGGAATGTAGAGTTACGTGTAAATATCTTAAAGTCTGTTCTGCCTTGAGCAAAAATGTAGGTTTGGATGCCAGGCACCGATGCCATCTTGCTCTGCTGCCCTCTTGCTCTGGAGTTGCCCATTCCTGCTCCAGCGCCCGGTGAAAGGATAGTCTTTGGCCAAAGAAATCACTTTGGACCCCCCTTTCTTAACAGCACAGCAGACTTGGGAACAAACGGGACATTGTGGTAGATCCGTCTACACAACTAAAATCGCCCTCTCCCAGTTTGGGCTGGTTCCAGTAAGGGAAACCTCTTCGTTCCATAGGAGAAAAACCTTGCTTCCATTTGGAAGTGCCTGCCTTGCGCGAGAGGGCTTTGTGTTCAGCCCATCTGCTGGTGGGAAGTCTTTGTAGTCCAGGTCTGATAAAAGGTTGAATTCTCTGTGCCTAAAGAATCCCCTCCCTGTTTTCTGATACGACGATGGTACACGGGGGGGTGGGGGGTTGCTCTTATTTTTGGGTATCATTATTGACATAAGGAAGTACTTGAAGATCTTCATTTCCAACTGTAAAATTCTCTGGTTAACATCCTTTCATTGAAAACGTTTCCTTCTCTTTGTAGGCAGGCAATCTTCAGACTCATTTGCGTCGCCATTCTGGTGAAAAACCATTCATTTGTGAAATCTGCGGGAAGAGGTTTGTATGTCTGTGAAATTCATACATATTGAATGCATTTATATCTATTAGTCATAGATGTAGAGATTTCCTATTCACTGACCTCCAAGACAACACATCCCAGAAGATGTGTTGGCTAATATACCTAAATGGAAAGATTCTGGGTCTCTTAAGTTTCTTCCAGCTAGATTGAGAATGCAAGAATGCAAAATAGGATCCAATTTTTTATTTCAGAAGGATTGCACAAACCGTAAGTTATAACGAACTATGGTTTAAAGAAACAAAAAAAAAAAGGCAAAGGAAGAGGAGGAGTGCCAGCAAACAGTGTATTGGAGAACTGGAGATGTGTATCTATGTTGTATCTCATGCTGGGGAAAACTGTTTTGGCTAGCATGAAAATACTTCCATCTCTGAAGTGTGGATGGTCTGCCTACTTAACTTTTGGTTAGTCGGGTAGGTGAGTGTCAGCACCACAGTAGAAACACAGCAGCAAATGAAGCCGTGGCCAGAACAGCTGCACAAAGTGGGAAATGGCAAGGTGAGACCTGACTTGCAAGTTTTTGAAAACTATTGCAATAGTTTTCGATACGCTTCTCTCCTAAAATAAAGCTTATCCCACAGCAGAGAGCTTTTGCTTCTAAAGCTATCTGTTGACTGAAGAGTCATACATCATTTGTTAATCTGTTTTTAATCAATTACGAATTTAAATTATTTTTCAAATTGTAAACCTTCAGCAAAGTTCATTATTTTTTCTTCTTTTTCTTTAGCCCTTTCCTCACCATAAGCTGCTGTCCAGCTAGCTTAGCTTCCATGCTGAATAGAAAACTAGACATATAAATATATATTTGATATAAATGTAGATAAACATTTTATTTGGATGTGAAACACATTCCTGAGTTTCTACAAAAAGGACACTTTTTCAACATTATAGCAATAGCACTTAGATTTATATACTGCTTCATAGTGCTTTACAGCCCTCTCTAAGCGGTTTACAGAGTCACCATATTGCCCCCAACAATCTGGGTCCTCATTTTACCGACCTCAGAAGGATGGAAGGCTGAGTCAACCTTGAGCCTGGTGTGATTTGAATTACCAAATTGCAGGCAGTCAGCAGAAGCAGACTGCAGTTCTGTACTCTAACCCCTGTCCCACCGCGGCTCATGTCAATCACTGGACCAGAATAGCAGTCTTCAGAATCTACATATTTATTCCAGTGTGCATAAACCAACCTAGCATGCTCTCATTTCTTCAGCCATTATTTATATGGGTTTTTTATATGTATTTTCCATTGCTTTATATTCTTCTGAAGCAGCTGACATGGTAGTGAATCAAATATACTGTATATTCAGAGATTTGTTAAATTTCACCCTGTCCCTCTGATAAAACTAAATTAACCAACAATAGTGGAGGATTTCGGAACCATGACTTCATAATATAGTTTTGGAATTCTCCTACAGGCTATGTTTGAACTTGTCACTTCAGAAGCCTCGTACTACAAAAGTTTGAATTTATTGATATGTCATTTCATGGAAAATGATCGACTGAAAAAGATTTTGCATCCTTCAGAGGCTCACATCCTCTTCTCCAACGTTCTGGATGTCATGGCAGTCAGTGAACGGTAAATCCTGAAATGATTGTTATCATGGGTAGAAACTTCCTCATCTTTTCTGAAAGGGACAGATAGTGATTAATAACGTTAATAAAATGTACAGTTCTGAAATGGTAAGATTGCTAAATCTTATATCTTTTCCATCAGAAGCAGCCATATTAAAAAAACTACATCAGATGAGTCTACTTTCTTGCTGCTGTAGGAAAGTGTGGACTTAGTAGGTTGTGGAAATTATGGATGTCATCATGATGGTTGAACCTCACTGCTTATTTCTACAGTCCTGTTCCTTTTTGAACTCCTCCTGCAGGCACCATCAGAGGGGGCAATGTGTTTAAGAACAGCCCTGTTTATCCCATATATTATCTCTAGAATTAAAGACAGTATGTCTTTTCAGTTGAACATTGTGGAAGAACAATGTTGGGTAGGATAGGTCTCTCATTTGTCAAGGGTTAGGTTCATATCATATAAATCATTCCAGAGTAGCAATGTTTCAGAATTAATTCAAACTACTAAATTTTCTAGCTTTCTCTTTATATATTTACCAGATTTTTACTGCAGTCGTTATGTGAATATCAGTCATAATGTGCATTAGTTAATTCTTGCACACTATGCTATTCTCCCTAACCATGAAATGAGGGCAAAAATCTTTAATTTACAAAGAATAGTGTCAAGAATTGGTCATTAATTAAAAAAACAAAAACAACAATCTTTCACTAAATTCTTCTCACATCATTTTTCCACAATCTGTCTAGGAGTTAGTTTGTCCCAGCTTGAAAATTGTACCATTGGTATATTTTGCTCACATTTTGTAATAAGTTACTTAAACTTATTTATCAGAAAAAGTGAAAATGACTAGATAGTCATGTATTAGTTTGCACTGAATAATATTTTTTAAAAATTAATGAACTTTCAAATATAATACATGGCTCAAATGTGGTATAAAACAAATAGAGATTTTCAGTAATGCAAATAAAAATGAAAATATTTTAAAGTCTATATTTTACAACTTTCTATGCTTCTTGCTGGAAAGAATTGAAGCAAAACACAAACTGAGGATTCTGTCACAATCCTTGCTTTTTCTCTTTGTTGACTTTTAAAAAATATTTATTTGAATGATTAATTTTTGATTTCTCGTTTAGATTTCTCTTAGATCTTGAGAAACGAGTAGAAGAGAACATTGTAATCTCTGATGTCTGCGACATCGTCCATCAGCATACTGTTAGCTACTTCTCAGTATATGTAACTTATGTGTCGAACCAGACCTACCAGGAAAGAGCTTACAAGCAACTTCTGTGAGTGTAATTTCTCACCCATTTCTCAGCTTTGCTAATGAAACTGTTTATCTCCAGCACAGCAACTGGATAACCTTCAGGATCTTAATAGTTAGCTCACAAGGGGAATTTATTTTCAAGTTTTAGAAACTCATGTCTGTGTTCAATATATAATTAAGTTAAACAATACAGCCAAAAGACGATCAGAGGTAGATGCAAGCATTTCGTATTGACTCATCAGTACCTACATTACAATAACACAGTTAAAATCAGCCTCAAATATAAGATCTAGCAAAAGCATTAATTAAGCCTATAACGTATGTAGGAAAGCAACCAATGGCAAGCCTTATAACCATGGGAGGCATAGATAAAGCCATTTCTGCACACACAACAGGGACTTCAAATGGTTAATGGCAACCATCTGAGCAAAACACAGGAAACAAGAGTTCCAATGGCACAGTAGAACTTTAAATGCAGAATTTTGATCCACCTGGTGACCTGTAGATAGTAAGTGTCTCACAATGGCCGAAGAAGGCATTTTATGGCCATGATTTGCTGCTGTTGTTGGATTACTCAAGACTGTTTGGACCCAATTCAGAAGATGCTCCTTTATTCTGAAAGCCAAACTCTTATCAGTTCTGCCAAAGTAATTGTCTCCGTAATTACAAACAAATCATTAAGTGCTAAACATGTGATTCGTTTCATACCAGAATAAAAGACAAAAAGATATGTACCTGATCAGAAAATGGGATATTACTTTTGGGCATTATTCTGTCCCTCAGTCTGCATGGCACAATTTTTATAACAGATAATTAAAGGCAGGTGTGGGGGGAGGGTAGTGCATCTCCTTGCCCTCCTTTAATCTTGGCAGGATACCTTTTCTTCATATCTACAGCATTGATGGAAAGACAGAATCTCTTTTAAGCGGTGTGGCCATGAAATTATGAGACCCTTTTCATTGTGAGCCTTTTTGTGACTGATAACACATCTGATTTTACTAGGTTAATGAAGATAGGTTCAGAACATTGGAACAGACCAATGACTAGATGACTAGTCTTTTTTAAAAAAAATCATTATCTTAAGAAGTGAACTAACAATTGTGAGCACACACATAAAAATAACAATAAAAATACACCTTGTAGGTTCCCTAATAATTACAGCACCTTGCTCTCCTTGAACCAAGATGTATCCTGATAAGGTCAGGAACATTTTTACCAGTCATTTAAGAAAAGCTAGGCAGAATCATATTTACAGTTAACATTTACCGTTAAAAATTGAATTATTCATTGTGATTCATGCTGAAGGCTTCTGTACCAAATATATTCAGTAAAGATGGTTTTGTATTTCAGAAATTAAGTCAAATTGAGGTCCAGAGGAGGGTTAATAAATTGTGACCAGTCCAAAATCGTGCCTGCTTCCAGGGCAGTACCTCATGGCTTAGGGAGGCAGAGAGGCAGAACAACCTGCTCTCCTTCTTCAACATAATCTCTGCAGCCCAAGGTCTGCGGGGACCCAGCAGGGTGGGATGGGGGGAAGATAGGTGAGAGGGCCTTATGGGTTAGTCATTAGGGAAGGTGAATTGCCAAGTGCCTAAATTTTGTTCAGATATCTGTGTGGGTGCTGCAGCAGCTGCAACTTCAGGCAGGGGTTGTTAGGTCCTTTTGTTCAGCACCATTGTAATTTTGAATGGATGCTGAATGAATGGTTTTACGTTGAGGACTATCTATACAAGCAAATGTCTGTTACTGCCATTCTAAATAAAATGCATTCCTGTGATTCAAGGTTAAATTGCTCCTTAACAATATTTAATAGTAGTGAACAGTATTCCTTAGAGATCTGTGATGTTACAGGATGGAAATTAATCTTGTTTTGAGAACAGTTTTTGCATAGGAAGGTTAAATTCAGGAATTAGTACCACTGGAGGGAAAGTGGATGACTGAAGTAGATTTTATTTATTTATTTATTTATTTATTTATTTATTTATTTATTTATTTATTTATTTTAATTTATATGCCGCCCAACTCCCAAAGGACTCCGGGCAGCTAAGTGTGGTAATCATGGTGTTGTGGGACTTTACCCTTTCTTGCATCACTTCTGGTCAAAATATTGAATGACAGTGCAAATCATTAAAAAGATCAATTATAATTAGATGAAAAGTAGTGCATTCTCTGATTTTTTTTTTACAATGACTCCATTTGCTTCATAACTGAGAATTAAGCAACAAAACAGGGATATAAAGTCAATGGGAAAATTTTCAAAGAAAAGCTACTGTTATAATGGATGTTCCATTTAATGTGCTTCCTTTTGTATATGTGTTGCATAATTATATTCCTGTTCCAATTCCAGGGCCCAATTGGCCTATGGTTTTTCCATCCATTCCCTCTCTTCTTTCAAAATAAATAAATAAATATGTTTGGTTGCTCATCTGGATCTCAACAGGCCCAGGATTTGCTTGAACCAGAGTTTAGGGTTTGCCTCAACTGTTTTCCAGTGATGATGGTGCAGCTTGTTTGAACCTATAAACCAGAAGTACTCAATCAAAAATCCCTGATAGCCTGGGATGCAGCTTTCAGAGATGTCCAAATTGTTATCAAACTGTAATTTTAAATGTGAATGAGGAAGGAAATTAGTAAATACACGATTGAGGAATAAAGGCTTATCTGTATTTAGTTTTACTTATATTTAAACATAAATTAAATTATATTAAGTTTTTCTCCTGGTCCACCTGCTATTTTTTGAATTCTGGCCTGTGACATACCAAGTGCAGCCCTAATTTGGAAAGAGCTGTTTTGCGCTTTGGCATTAACCAGTAATTTAGATTTCATCTTTTTATTCCAGAGGCTCTATTGTAGTTTGAACTACAATAGAACTACTATTGAACTACAACTCTATTGTAGTTCATTATGAACACAAAGTTCCCTTACAATGCTGCCTTTTCTTGGCTGTGACGAATCCAATAACATGAGCTCCCTTGCAACATAAACAAAAATTGTGAGCTGCTTTTCTGTACCACTGAATGTCAGCAGCTATATCATTGATAGACTATGCCTGTCAGTGTGAGCTTCCCATCTCAATCAGGTACATTCTTCATTTCAATATTTCCAGCAAGGTTTCCCTCAGTCAAAGCACCTTATAGAAAGCTGTCTTCTATGACTATATGCACTTCACCATACCACAATAATCTGACTGTGTAAAAATGTATAATTAAATCTCTGACTCAACTGCTTGGACACACTCTCCATTCACATACACCCCCACACACAGCATAGGCAGCTAAGTCTGTATATGTTACACAAGGGAAGCCATTACTTTTGCTTGCACATAAAAAGTCTATTTTTCCATTCTCCAATACTATAAATAGACTCAACCATAAACCAACATTGAGAGTGCTAATATTTTTTGCACCACAATTTTCAAAACAAGACCCAAGCCAAAGGCCAGGAGTATTGAGAAAGGTAGTGTCATGGATTAAAAGAATAACATAGAGCATATTAGTTACTCCTACAGGTTTAAAACAAAAGGAAATAATAAATACCTCTCTCAATCTCTCTATTTTGGCAGCCAAGACAAGCCAGCTTTCCGGGAGGTGATCTTACAATTGGAACTGGATCCAAAATGCAAAGGCCTGCCTTTCTCATCTTTCTTGATTTTGCCTTTTCAAAGAATCACTAGGCTGAAGCTGCTGGTACAGGTACAATAAATTTATATTCTTCTTTCCATTCTTTTGTGGGTGCCACCTGTGAAGGAGATGACAACATTCAAATGGGAAATGAAAAGCCAATAAGAAACATTTACAAGTATTAGTCTGTAAATAGAAGATCTGTACTAAATTAGCACCAAAGTCTTACACATGTATTCAAGTAGTATTCAACAATAATATCAACTTAACAATACATATCATATATACATATGTACAGACAGACAATATTTCATCTGGAATTGGAACACATAATGAAAATCTCTATTAAAAATATCCTATATTAGAACAAGGTATACAGTTTCTATAAAACAAGTTAATAACATTTTCCCTGGTCTTTGTGCAGAATATCCTGAAGAAAGTGGAAGAAAAATCTGAACGTGAAATCACTGCTCTTGAGGCTCACAAAGAACTGGAAATAGTAAGCTTGTTTAGGTTTTTCAGTTTCTTTTTTAGACAAATGCAGTTTTTAATGAACTGAAAGCCAGGAAAATGTCTGATGCAATATTTTTTATAAAATTAATTTCCTTTAGAAAACCATTCAAGCAAGTGTCTAAGCAGGAGTTGATTAGTGATGAATTGACACATCTGTGAGGATCTTTAGAGGAATTGTGTTTTCCGAGGAAAACAGATTCAGACTTTCAGATCCAAAGCTTTCGTCAAACACTTGAAGGTGATAAAAATCCATGGAGAGCAGTTAATTTAATTAGCTGCCACCATTCAAAGACTGTTAATAGGTCAAGTTTGCATCTAGAAGTGCAGAGTTACTTTTATGGTCCCAAAATTGTTGAGTCATGGCATATATTTTTTAAAGTGTTTCATTTCATTCGAACTCCATTTTAGGAATCCCCTGAGCATGTGTCCTTTCTGACTAAATGCATATTTCTGGGCTAGGCCAAATTACAAATTTTACTATTAAACTGAACCAGTGTCTGAAAGAAGTGAAGTATGAAGGTATCTGCCTTCTCTTGGCCATGCAGGATGACAACTCTGCCTCCAGTCTAGTCCATCCAGGTATACATATGGCCTACATGTATAGGGAACCAGTTTGGTCAAGTGGGGAAAGTGCTGGCCTAGAAACTAGGAGAACCTGAATTCTAGTCCTGCCTTAGGTATGAAAGCCTTCTGGGTTACTTTGAGCCAGTCACACACTTTCAACCCAATTCACTTAACAAGCTTATTGTGGGAAAAATAGGAAGAGGATGGAGTATAGTACATTTGCTGCCTTTAGTTACTTATAATGTAATAAAGTTGGGATAAAAATATAATAATAAATACAAATAAATAAAAAGCTAAACACTTATTTCTATTTAAAACTTGTTATAAGCTACTGTGTGATTTTTACCACACACAAAAACCAATTATGACCTTACCTGGAGTGGGAGTACCTTATGACAGTGACTCATGTGCTTATCACCATTCGATTGAAATGCTACAATTTACTCTACATGAGCTGCTTTCAGAAACTACTCAGAAAGTTTGCTTGGTTCAAAACACAGCAACCCATGAATTAGCTAAGTTGCTAGGACCACATTCCCCTTGTGCTGCTGGCATTACTTTGATTGTCAGTGAATTTCACAGTACAATTAAATAACTGGCTTTGACTTATAGAGCCCTATATTGTAACACTGGGTATCTCTAGAATTTTCTTTAACTAGAATTAACCTAGTTAAATCCCCCATTGTCAGGCATTACAAGCCTGAGACCAGAAGAGGCTCAATCTTGCTAGCATTATGAAAGCAAGTTAAAATGGAGCTCTTTTGGAAAGCTTTTGATTAGGTAGATACCATCATGTTGTTTTATATAACTACGCATTCTCTATTTCAACTTTGGTAGAATTATTTTATATTTTATTTACATTGTGGATGCTATACGCATATACTACTGACAGTTGTATGATTGGGTTACTATAAAAACTATATTTATTTAACAAATTTATCTAGCCAACTCACATATTCTGACCTTGGCATGGTTTAATAATGAGAACTATATTGCAATTCGACAGAATCCCAGTATGTTGAACAGTTCATAACATATTGGCAGGTACATACCAAAAGTTAGGTAGCAAGTAAAAATATATAGATTTTTATATGTCTTTGCCCATACTTTAAAGTCATATAGTCAGAGAATATTTTTAAATGAGTCTTATTTACATAGTGAAAAAGAGTGACCAATCTGTAGCCAATCTAGGTTAGAAAATTTCTTAAATAAAAATATAAAAAATGAACAAAAGAAAAATAAAATTTCCCTTGATTTGAGCTCAACTTGTAGTGACTCATGAACATATCCATGTTATTTGTTTAACAAAAATATGGAAGAGATTTGCCACTACCTTCTCCCAGTGAATGAAATTATGACAATGGGAAGAATTTGAGTGACAGGAAATCCTTAGAAGATCTTAGGGAATTTTGATATCATTCCACTCCTACATGGGCTGGCAAATGAGGGGTGATGAGGGGTGTTAATTTATTTTAATTTTCTGATTTTAATTTTATTTTTATTTATTTTAAAAATGTATGTTGTATATTTTAACTTCTGTGAGCCGCCCCGAGTCCCTCGGGAGTTGGGCGGCATATAAATACTAATAAATAAATTAATGCACCTACAATTATAGTAAAGGCAAGTAGACAAGGACTTGCCTAACCATAAATTAATGTAAGTATTGATGTACTTAGATTGCCCTGTGATGTTTGTTTATTGCTATTATAAAAAGTTAGAATGATTCCTTTATTTTAACTGCTGTGTAAGCTCCAAGGCAGGATCTTAGGACAAAAAACACTATTTCTGAAGTTTCCTTATCTTTCTCTTTTAGATAGTAAAGGCATGTAATGAAGGTGTTAGAAAGATGAGCCGCACAGAACAGATGATCAGCATCCAGAAGAAATTGGAATTTAAGATTAAGGTATAAATATAAGCTGGTAATGAAGAGAAGACAGTTCGGTTTTAAAGAATATACAGAATTTTATGGAATCAGGTTATCTGGAAAATAGGATTTGGGGCTGTCTTTCTTTGATGAATATAAACTGATCTGATGAATTTTGAGAAAAAAATATGAATGTAAGTGTTCTAGTTTTCACTAGGTAAAATATTATTTAGATCTTATCTTGGCTTATATTACAGAAGGACTAGCTAGAGTGAAAGGGTTAACATTTATACCAGGGGTGGGTTCCACTCACCTTCGCTACCGGTTCTCTTTGTGCACGCGCGTGCACGCGCGCGTGCTAAATGTGAAATAATGTGAAATAATATAACTTATTATTTCACATTTACTATAAAGATCTTTAACAAAGGATAATAGGAACAGTAGCAACGTTAAAACTGACACTACATTTCACCTCTTCAAAGAGTGTAACTCTTAGGTCCCATCTATTCTAGGGTAGAGATGAGTAATAGTTCTTTAGTGTCATTTGTAGCCATGAAGACCGCAGTCATGCTATTAAAATTTGGAAGCTAACTGATTTTTAATACAAAACCTCGAGATAGATCACACCTTCAGCTCTTCTGATTATGTTGTTATTCCTCTGTTATACCTGTTGTTATTATGCCCCTGTTATACCTATGAATTTCTTCAAAGACCATAATGCCAGGGGTAGGTTCTACTTACCTTTACTACCGGTTTGCAGTGGGAGCGTACACGTTTCTGCGCATGCACAGGAGCAACCGGGAGCAACCCACCAATGCATAATGCCCCAAAGGTCTTAACCCTTGTTTGAAGGGGGCAACATTCCTTTCTTAGCAGTAAATTCTGCTTGATTATGATCTCTGTTTTCTTTCCATCATTAGTCTGTGCCCATCATTTCTCATTCCCGCTGGCTGCTAAAGCAGGGAGAACTCCAGCAGATGAATGGCCCTAAAACCTCCCGTACACTACGTACAAAGAAACTCTTTAGAGAAATCTACTTGTTCCTTTTCAACGACTTACTAGTATTGTGCAGACAAATTAATGGGTAAGTCTAAATTAGACAAAGTTTAACAATTCTGGGAGAAATTATTCTTCATTAGTAATTAATGTTTATTAATATATTAATAATTACTAACAATAACATATTAATATATTCTTTATTTACAACAATAATATTTTAGAGTCTGTCTATCATACAGAAGATCTCACGTTACTAGCTGTAGGCATAAAGTGTTAGACAAGTCGTTTTAGCACTTGTTATTGCTTTAACCAGATTTGCTCTCTAAAACGATATCCCTCCTTGGAGATTGGGACTGCTCTTAATTTCCTGTTTTCTCTGCAAATCGTTAAAAACCTGATTGTTCTTCCAAGCCTTGGGTTATGGTGGTAATCAAGCTGCTTTGTGTTTGGGAGGGGCGTCTTTTGGTATCTTTTTTTTTCTTTTGTGTTATGGATTAGTTTGAGATGTTGGATATGAGTCAGGGAAATGGAAATGGAAATGGAAATATAGGTAGTTCTTGACTTAAGACTGGTCACTTGGCAAACATCTGAAGTTACAACAGACTGCTTATGAGCTGTTTCAAAGTTAAAACCTCTGCAGTGCCCGCACAATCATTTCTCCTTATGGCCAAGTGCAAAAATGCTGCAACACCCCCTGCCTATCTATGCCACCATCCTACCCCACCAGGTCCCCACAGGCCTAGTTGGTGATCAAACACTGTTTAATCAGAGCTGAAGAAGCTTCTTGGATGAGAAGCAAAACATCTTCAAAGAAAAACCAGAAAATCCAGCTGCCTTTTGAAAAAGCAGCTTTGGGACAACTATGACCTGGTTGACTGAGAATCTCCGTAGACATTGCTGAATCTGTTATCCCATTCTAATAGAAAACAAAGAAGTTAAAGGCATTTTATGTGCTTTATATTTTTTGACGCTGTATCATAAATAGGAGATTGGACTAGTTTCCCCAAATTAAATCAAATCTATATTATGGCATGACCAGTATATATTTCCCATATTCCCAATAATCACCTAAACTCAGGAAACCCTCCCCCATCCCCACCAATTTCCAAAGCAATACAAGGTGAACTGGGCTATTCTCCAACGTGCTGCTCGAGAGTCCTAGCAATGGGTAATGTGCACCCTGATTGGCTGGAGACTGGGTTAATTTTCTTGAAATACTCCTCCTCCTTCCGTTGTATTCCACTTTAAATTAACTCAGTAAGCTGAGAGACACATATATTACAGCTAAGACCAATATTGTTATATTTCTGCTTATCTTTCCTTTTATAGCCTCCTTACCTCCTCCTTCCTTAGGATTTAACTTCTATCTAATCTTTTCCTAATTTATTTACTTTTCTGCCGAAAGGCAGTTACTTTCGCTTTCCCCACTTGCCAGCTGGCCGGTGGAGAGATAAGGGGGGGACGACAGAAAAGCCTCATTTTAAACTGCAAGGCTTTTTTCCCTGCTACTCATTTTTCTTTCGTTGCTGCCCTATTTTAAGGTTTTCTAGCCCTAATTTTGAACAGGGGAAGCAGCGTTTTAGCTCCCCTTTACCCTTAGCTTCTAGCCGCGCCGTCCCAAACATCGTGGGCGGCGGCGGCCATCTTGGGCGGCCATTTTTTATTTTTATTTTTATTTTTTTGGCGCGAAGGCTCCTTTAGAGTAAAAAATATAATTTTTGGCTAAAAAACGCTGATTAAACCTGCTAGCCTCCTGCAAGACCGCTGTAGCTCCGGACTGCATTGAGCTGCCACACCACCAACTAATTGATCAGGCTTCCAGACCAGCAAAAACTGTGAGTTCGTTCCAATTGTTACTTACCTGATAGTCTTAATTCTCCTGGCCCCCTGGGTAGTTGTAATCTCACCAGGACCATGGCTGATACTAGTCCTTGTTCTTCTCCTAATCCATCTCCTCTTCAGGATAAGGAAGGGAGTTCCCAAGATGCCCCTCCTAAGAAAAAATCAAAAAATCAGAGTCAGGGCTCCAGGCCCAAATCCACTGAAACTGGCCACTCATCTGTAGCAGCTATCAAAGATGCACAGAGACGCCAACGTGCCCTTGAAAAACAATTTGCCAAGGCTCAGAGAAAAGCGAGTACTCCCCCTTCTAAGGGCAATCCTGGAATTTCTTCTCAACTTACTACCATAGCCCAGGTGCACCATCCCAATCCTCCTGGATGGTCCCCTAATCCATCACCTGAGCCAGCATCCACTTTCCAATCAGAACTGGAAATGTCCTCATCACACACCTCACAACCACCAGACAGGCCTTCCAACAGGCGTAGATCACAACCATCTGCATCTTTCACGCCTTCTGCAGCGGGACTGCGCCCAGCTGAGGAAACTCAACCTCCCATGTCTAAGGCCATGTGTGACATGATTAATCAAACCATTTCTCAGGGCATAGAGGCTGCGCTCAATAAAAGAAGCAT